>VWZW01002555.1:131441-212328 GCA_013397115.1 Edolisoma coerulescens
CCTGCCACAGCCCCCAACTGTTTTCCCTCCCCCAGGTACCCACAGAACGGTTCTTCTCCATCCTCGTGGCAGGGGCTCCCAAAGCAGCCACATTTCCTGCTCCCAGACACAGGGATGGGGCTCTGCTCAGCTGCAGCTGTGCTCAGGCTCCTCCTCACAGCGGGAAACTGTTCTCAGCAAATTGCCAATAACTTCAGCTCCTCCTACGGTGATAGGAAAATCGAGAAGGGGTGGGGACAGGCCCAAAAATGGCTGCCCCCCTAATTTGTGTTCTCACACCCACCAAAATGCTGGGTCCCAAATGGCATGAACGTGTCCAGGTCACTTACAGGGAGAGAGAAGGTGAAGAAATCCCATGGGGCAAAGATACCCATCCCATCCCATCCCGTCCCGTCCCGTCCCATCCCTTTTGAGCTTTGCATTCTTCATCTTCAAAAGAGAGCTTCCCATGACAGATGAGGGAGGCTCTACCTCCTCCTCTGAGCATTTTCTTATTAGAATTTAGGACATTCTCTTCCACTATCAGGAGTTCAGGATGTTCCTTACCTGCAGCAGCCAGTTCTTGCCTAGATGACATCAGGAGAAAAACCCAAGGATTCATTTAGGGAAGGAATCATCAGGTGGCCACTTGAGATACATCAAATTTCTTCCCAGAAGTGGTTCAAAGTTTGAGCTCACCTGCCAGTTTTTCAATCACCAAAGCCTTAAAACAGAAAACCCATCCCCAAAGCACCCTCCCCTTGCAGAAGAGAGAAGCAGGTGAAGGAATTGGAGCGAGCCCCAGCTCCGTGGGCGATCCCAGAGCTGGCCCATTAAATCCCCCTCAGCTGCTCCCGCAGGCCCGGGCTGTTGGGGGTTGGAGCAGCCGTGCCCAGCTCCCGGCAGCTGCCCAGGGCAGGGATTCTCCTCCTGCCCTGCAGGGGAAGCCTGGGACATGACAGGCACGTTCATGCAATATTATTGCTGCTGGCACTGTCACTTCCCTGGCCTTGGGCCTCCCTCTGTGGCAGAGCCCAGGAACAGGAGTATTCCTGACCATCCCCAGCCCTGCCTCCGCTCAGCACTGCAGACCTTCAGATAGGATTTTTTCCCATCCTCTCGGTTCACAGAGCCGCAGACCACGTTTCTTTACTTGGTATTAACTTCAAAGTATTTCTCCTTTTAAAATACAAATCAATGTTATTTGTGAAATGAGTGTTTTGAACTTGGATCCAATATTTTTAGTGAAATAAAAAAGAAAAGAAAAAGAAGTTTTGTTTTGTTTTTTAACTGGAAGGAATCCAAACTATCCACAGCTTTTATAAACCAACTTCCTTATGAGTCAGGACATTTATTGCCAGAAAAATATTATTTTAACTTTATTAGTGCAATATAGCAGTGACATCTAGTGGCTTTCATCAGTGTCATGATGAGCGAGGGAAGGTGGGACTGGCAGGATGTGGGGATGGATCCAGGTCAGGGGTTGTTATTCCCTTGATAAGAGTCAGTGGAAGCTGGACAAGCTCTTCCATAGAGTTTACCAGAAATAGAAAATTCTGGTAATATAATGAAAATAAACTCTAAGATTGGAAAACCTAATCAGGTAACACCCATGGGTGATTTCTTCAGCTCACATTATAACGTAAAATTCCTGATTTTCTTTATCCTGGTGGAAATATTGTTCACATTAGGGAGCTCCTTCACCAGGAACCACAGAAACAATTATTCTCAACTTTCTACATCAAAATTCAGTCCAAGGCCATTTACAGCCCACATCACTCAAATGCCATGGGCACTTCTCCCTCTGGAAAAAGCAGCACTTGTCACCCAGTTTTGAATAAAGCAAGAACATGTCTTCAGTGCTGTTTTTTCAGAGCTGAAGCCCCTCCTCGGCCCTTCCACCAGGACCCTTTCCCACACAGGCTTTGTTTTCCAGCCAGGAATGCCAGGGAGCTTGGGGCTGGTGGCAGGACCGGGGCAGTGCAGCCTCTGGCAGGGGCAGGGGCTGCTCACGGGGCTCCTGAGGGAAAGCTGACCCCAGGGTTTGCCAAAAGCAACGCTCTTGGTGCTGGCACCAGTTTATTGTCAGCCTCGTGGCTGAAAATATCAGCTTTTTGTTATTTGTGCACTGATGTTACAGCAAAGTGTGTGTTCCCTGGCTTCCCCTCCGAGCCTGCCCAAAATTCAGCTGGGCACAGAAGTTGCCACCTTTTGCCAGTTGTTGTCTGAAGACAAAGCTGATTCTGCTTCTCTGGCAAGGCCTTGGAAGGCTCATAAACCTTCCTGGGATTCCCAGCTCTGCCACGGACCTCACCCCTCATTCTGCCCCTTTGGCTCCAGAAGTTCTTCCTTGCTTGGTCAGATTATGGAGCCAGGCTGGGAGAGCTGGGAATGTTCAGCCTGGAGAAGGGAAGGTTGTGTGGAGATGTCATAGCTCCTGCCAGGGTCTGAGGGGGCTGCAGGGAACCCAGAGAGGGACAATTCATCAGGAACAAGAGGGAATAGCTTCCCACTGCCAGAGGGCAGGGATAGATGGGATATTGGGAAGGAACTGTTCCCTGGGAGGGTGGGGAGGCCCTGGCACAGGGTGCCCAGAGCAGCTGTGGCTGCCCCTGGATCCCTGGCAGTGCCCAAGGCCAGGCTGGACGGGGCTTGGAGCAGCCTGGGACAGTGGGAGGTGTCCCTGCCCATGGCAGGGGTGGCACTGGATGGGCTTTAAGGTCCCTGCCAACCCAAATCATTGATTTATTTGGCTTTGGACACTCCAGCTACACAGAAAGGGAGATGAAATATGGGGAAACTCGTTTTGTAGAAGCACATCAGCCTGTGCTGGCTGGCTGCAGCTTAGATAAGCCCCAGATTGCTCCACGGTGGACAGAAACCTTCCAGGAGCTTTGTGGGAAAGGCTGTGCTGGGTTCTGGCTGTGCAGGGCTGGGGCTCTGTGTGTTTTATTGTGAAAGGATTTACTCTTCCGTGTGCAGCAGTGACACAGCCAGGGGAAGGCAGGGCTGGGAAGGATGCTGGAAGGAAGCTGACAGGATATTTGTGCTGCTCTGCCCTCCCTGCCCGGGGGTCCGAGGGGCTGCAGCATTAAATGAACGAGGGGCTTTGAAGTCCAGGCCTCGGGGCTGAGCCAGATTTTCCACACTGGCAGGGAAGCTGCAGCCTCCTTCCACGGATGCCAGGCCAAGGAAACAAGTGCTCAGCGCCACATCTGCCTGCAGCACCTCCGTGGGTCCCCCCAGCGCTGCCACCCCGGGGGCAGCTTCACCCAGCCCTGCCTGGCCCCAGGGCCTGGAGGAGGGCAGGGCTGGGGTGTCCTGGGCACAGTCCCTGTGCTCAGGGCTGCCCAGGGCTGCAGGAGGTGCCAGCTCCAGGCTGGGACAGCAGCTCCCCAGGGCAGCGCTCCCTGGGAAGGGGCGAGCCAGAGCTGCGGCTTCAGGAGACTTCAAATGCTGCAGCGAGTCTGGCAGGAATATTTATACACCTGCACGTCCAAACATGCTCCACTTTCTCACTTTATAAATACAGGGGAGCCCGCTGAACGCTGGCCCAGCAGAGCCAAGCATGCCCCCTCTGCTTTGATGGACCAGCTGTTTTCCTGGCCTGCTCACATAAACATATTTGTGTGTGTTGGTTTTACAGTTTATTGGGAACAAGAAGCAGATGCCAGGTCGTGTGTGCATTTTTGTTGTGTGTGGAACTGCCACGAGAAGCTTCCCCAGACCAGTTCCTGGTTTGCTTTGCAGGAAGGGGAGCAGCACAGAGAGGGCTCAGGGGGTGCTTTGCTGATGGTTTTTGACCAAACAGGTGCAGAATCAGCTCACACAGGTGAGAGCTCGCAGGGGCTCTGCAGATCCAAGTCTCCCCGTGGGACCAGGACATAGCCTGGACAGAAGGATCCCCCACATCCATTCCCTTGGGTCTGGCTTCCACACCCCATTTCCGTGTGTAACCTGGCACTGGCATTCCAGACTCAGCCTGGGTTTTCCAAGGAGCTGTGACAGCCCTTTGTGGCACCAAAATGCCATTTTTGTGGGTGAGTGAGTCCAGAACCCCCCTGCTCCTCTGCTGTGTGTGAGCAGCAGTCACAGCTCAGCTCCCCCCTGCCTGGAGCTGGGACAGGAGCTAAAGCAGCTCCACATCTCCACCAGCCCCAAAATCACAACAGGACATCACAGAATTCACTGCCAGGTCTGAAAGAGGAAGGCATTTCCATATCCCACCACGGCCTCTCCCCAGCCCTGCAGCCTGCTGAGAGCTGGGCTCTAAACTGCTGCACTGGCCGTGCCTCTGCACTTTGACTTCTGGTTGGAGGCACTGTCTTCCATTCAGCTGGAAATAAGCTGCATCGTGGGCCTTTCCAAGGGGAATATGCCTCTGGAGCTCCCCATGGAAAAGCTCAGGTTAATATCTGGCTGTTTGCCTGGGCAGTGAAAGGTAAGTGCAGGTGGCACTGCAGGTCACAGAGGTGGGCAATCCCCAGGGCAAGGAACTGCTTCACACAAATCCCTGGAATCAGACAGGAGAGAGGAGATTCTCCTTGGAGGTGCCGGGTTTCATCCTGCCAGTTTCATTCTTTATGCTTACCTAAAGGATGCATTTATCATTTCCTATTTGGCTCTATTTCTGGTTGTCTTTGGGCCCAAAGTGTAGAAGTTGAAGCACTACCCAATGGCCCATCCTGGCAAACATCCCCGTTCCACCAGCTGCTTGGAGTCATCACAGGATGGTTTTACATCTCTCTGCCCCTTTCCCCTTCACCAGCAGCCCCCCTGAAATCCGTGTTTGGGGCAACAATTGAAATTTGAAAAGATCTTATTTTCATGTGTGATTTTACCACCAAGCCAAGAGGGAGAAGAGAAGTTAACAAGGAAATCCCATTTCCCAAAAGGGAGGCTTCTGTCCCTGATCCCCTCAGATCAGCACTCCAGCAGCACGGGGTGTGCTCCAGCTGAGGAGATAAAGCACCAGCCCGAATGATATCCATGTGCTGTGAGGTTTTGTCTCGTCCTGAAGAACAATCCAATACTTTTTGCTTCCTTTGGAATCTTGCACAGTTTTGCCTTTCCCTGAGGAAGTCTGGGAGCAGAGTTAGCTGCCTGGGAAGGAGGTTGGTGGCAGGGCAGGGCACAGGGGTGACACCAACAGGCTCCTCACGGGACAGGGGCTGCTCTGGGAGGGGGGGGGTGTGGATGTGCCCGCCCTGCCCCGCATTCCCCCTTCCCTGCAGGGCAAACGCAGCCCCCTTTGCCCCCTCTGTCCCCCCTCCTGTCCCCTGCTCTCTGCCTGCTGCCCGGGGCCACAGCTGCAGCTGGATGTGGTTTCATGACATTATTGTGTGAATGGAGGTGTGAGAGGGTAATAGCAGATGGCATAAGTCAGAACCTCAAACCCAAGGAGGTAATACAAGATGGCATAAGTAAAAATTTCGCAACAAACTAATCATTTTTAACATTTTTATTCTGGCTTGAGCTGCTTGAAATTCAGTATCTGGGTTGCAAAGTAGTTCAACAATGCTTCTAAATTAGTCTTTGACCGCTGTGATTTCCAAAATCATGTGACATTTTCCAAAATCTTTGCCCACGAATTTACAGTGAGGACAAAAAGGAACATCCGTTCCAGGAGGCAGGGGATGTTCATCCCCAGGCACGCTTGGAGGAGGGTGCTTTGAGAGGTGCTCACAAACCCTTTACAAGCCATAGGAGGTGGGTGTTGCTGAGAGGAGCTGGGTAATGAGCAGGGCTACTCGTGGTGGTAAAACCTGAGTAGAGAGGGACTGTGAATGCAGAGAGAGCAGCCCCAGCTGTGTGTGGGCTGCTGCACCCAGCCCTGGGCTCCAGCTCACTGCACCACAGCCTAAAATCAGTGTTTAGTGTCCCACACCTGACATTGAGTTCAAACCCTCCTCTGGGACAGGGCTGGGCCAGAGCAGAGCAGCACCAGTGACCGAGGGGCTCAGCTGAGGACAATTCCCAGTGCCAGCCCAGACCCTTCCCGGCCAGCCCTGCTCCCAATGGAGACTGGGTTTTTGGGAATGGGGCTGGATTTGTGCTGAACTCCTCTCAGGGATGGAGGAATAGAGCCCCTGGTGTGGCACAGGTGACCATGATCTGCCTCAGAATAAGCTAAATTAAAGCTTGCCTTGACTTTGTGTTGCCATTGCCCTCGGCCTCTGTGGCTCCCAGGAATTCTGTGCTCTCCTCACACCACAGCTCTGGCTGAGGGAAAGGACAACGTCCAGTCCGTGAGGTTCCTGAAAATGTTGATTTTCCTGAAAAAGGAAGATCATCTGGGTGCCTGTTGTGCCTGCAGGAGCTGGAAGGAGCATGGCCCCGTTCGGGCTGTGTCACACGGGACAAGTTAAACACTCAGCAATGGGCTGAGGAGCTGCCAGGGTGTCACAGAGGCGCTGGAAGAAGTGAGAGTCTCGCCAGCTCTCACATGAATGTGTGCTGGCTCTGGAATTCCTGCTGGAAGTCCAAGTGGCAACTTGAATTTCCTCATTTCACTGCTCTTGTTTCAGTTCTCCGGTTATGGAGAGAAAAAGCAAAACAAGAGAAGAGCACCCGAGGCAGATCATTAATCACCCTCAGAAAATAGCCAAGGGCAAGCCACGGCAAATAATTCAGCAGCACTCTGAGAGCAAAGCTCACTGGGCTGGGGTGTTCTGCCAGTTCTGACCAGCAGGCTCCTAGAAATGAGTGTTTGCAGGAAATCACCCACAGGAAAACTCAGAGTTTGTCACTGGCGTCTTTTCCCGTTCTGTTGTTTGCCTAATACGGCAAAACGTGCCCAGGCTGAAGCAGGAGGTGCAAACAAACCGGGCTGTGCTCACCAAAAACCAGCTGGGTGTGAGGCCTGGAGGAGGGAAGGTTGTGTGGAGTCCTCAGAGCCCCTGCCAGGGTCTGAGGGGGCTGCAGGGAACCCAGAGAGGGANAGGAGCCAGTTGGGATGTGCAGGCTGAGAGCTGCAGACACGCAGGGTCAGGGGCTGTGCATCCCAGCAGCCTGAGGGGAGCTCTCAGGGGACACCTCATCCATCTTCTTGCCCAGGAACAGGATCAGGAATATTCCTCCTACAGAGATGAAGTAGGATGTGTGTTTCCCCTGCTCCCTCTCTCCTGGAAGGCCCACGAGCTGCTCACTGAGGCTTCCCAGAGGAAATCCAGAGCACCAGGGGCTGTGAGGGGGCACCAGGGGCTGTGAGGGGCACCAGGGCGGGCACACGCCTGCGTGGGCAGCATCACTGTGCTGCTCAGAGTGTCAGAACGGGCTCAGGCCCCTGAAACCCCCTCCTGCTGCTGACCCAGGCCCTGCCAGCCCAGCTTTGAAGGGAAAATTAATTTATTCTCCACCCTCTCTCTGGTGGTCACACAGAGCTAATCTTGGTCTTGCTTTCATTGCTGCCCTTGCCCTGAATATGGGATTTTTCTCCCTCCGTTCCAATTTTCTTTCCAGCCCTTGTCAAGGCGACAGCTGCAGGCATTTCTGGCCTCTCCATTTGCTGCAATGTGCTCTGTACAAAGCAAAGTTTGGCCTCCCCTGCCTTTGGGGCAGCACAGGTGTCTCTGGAGCACCCCTGGCACTGGGCACACTCTCCCACAGCAGGAAGGGTTCTGCTGGTGGAAAGACAATGCTTATTTCAGGATGGACGAGCACCCTCGGGCACACCCCGCTCTGTGCCAGAGGGGCTGCGAGGTCAGAGCAGGGAACCCAGGCCAGGCACCCCAGCAAGAGCCTCCAGCAGCAGTGCAGCCTCTCCCTTTGTGTGAACAGAGAAACCCAGGGATCCCTCGGCCCCAGGGCCCAGCCTGGAGCTCTCGTTCACCACAAGCTTGCCTGAAAAAAGAAAACTCTCCTATGGGAACACAACCACTTCCACAACAACCCTTTCCAAGTCCCGCTTGTCATTAATTTCCTGGACATGGCACCAGCGAGGTCTGGGGTCCTTTCCCAGCCCCCAGGAACTTGGCAGATGCTGAGCTGACCCAGCTGTGGGAGCTCTGTGCGCTCTGCCCGCCTCTGGAGCTGCTCCCTGTTTCCCTGAGCCTTCCCAAGCCTTGGGAGGATGCACCAGGGCTGAGGCAGATCCCTGAGGATCTCACTCCATTTATCTCCCCCCCGGATCCAGGCAATTTGCCCTTCCCCAGCAAATGTAAAATACTCTGTTGTGTAAAGGATCAGGAACCAGCAGCTTTTCCCTCCCCACACCTGCCCAGGCTTCCCCTCCAGTTTTCATTTGCTTTGGGATTTTCCTTGGTGAATTTGCAAAATTTGGCCAGGTTTTGACAGCAGCAGCACAAAGGGACAAACCCAGATGGAGGCAATGTGGGGGAAGTGGGAGAAAGCATCAGCTTTGCTTTTAATCTGCAGCTGAAACCCCAATAATTCCAGCCTGGGCTGGGCCCTCTGGAGGAGAACCTTGAGCAGTAACTCAGGGCATGGGTCCAGCTCAGCTGGATGAGCTTTAATGTCCCTTCCGACCCAAACCATTCTGGGATTCTGGGATGGTGCCTCCTCTCTTTTTTGGCCTTAGCTGTTCACAAAATCCTGGTCATTCAGGTACAAACACTTCTTTCTTCTAAACTCTGTTTCTCCAGCAGATGCAGACTCAGCATTTGTTACATTTTCAGGGTACCACATATCAAGTTTGTCTAAAACAAAAGATATGGAATCCACAGCTTTACTGGGACAGACCAAAAAAATGAAGCTAAGCCCAGGCTGGAATGACCTCACCACCTGAAGCCATGTAAACCAACATGGCAACACAGCAGGAAGCCTTGGGAGGGTGGTAAAATTAAATTTTTCCCAAGTAAAACATTTTTATTAATTTGATAACCAGCAGCATTTTATTTTGACATCAAGACCCCAGCGCAGATAATGGGAAATGGCAGCTTTCTGTTAAAAGCTTTTTTTTTACACCACCATTCAAAGGGCTTAGGAGCATTTGCTCTATTTCTGTTGGAGAATTTCACCTACAAGCAGCCCTATATGTTATGTGTTTTAAAAAATATTTCCATATGCTGAAGGAATGCAACTGGTTGCCAAGGAAAGGGGCTGTTACAGCAGCAGGCTGGGGCTGTTTTTCAAGGAAAAACTGCTGCAGAAACGAGGTATCCACAGAGGTGCACTAAAGCAACCCTAACTGCAGTGACCTTGAGATGACCTAGACCTCCTCATATTACAAAAATGAAAAGGGAGTTAGAAAATGTGAGGCCAATTAGGCGCCTTTTTTTTTCCTGGAGACATGATGAAATTTCCTGAAACAAAAACTTTAGCAAATTCTATAAAATACTTCTAGCTTTGGTGGAAAAATAAATTATTGCCTTTTTATCTCCTCATTCCTGAGGCACAGAACTGGCCCACTTCTGTTTGTGCAGATGGATTGGAGGGAAAACACCCAGGGAAGGGCCAAGTGGTGAGATTCTTGGCACGAGCAATTAAGTGTGAAGTTATTCTCAGGGCTGCCTATTTGTTATTGCAGCAGGAATCATTAAGATTATATGGAAAGATATTGTCTGGGAAGAAGTGTGAAGCCAGGATTATGTGTCCCGAGGCGTGGCTGGGGGCAGAGCAGCGCCCGCGCCCGCCGGGTCCCCCAAAATGGCGGGGGGCGGCTTTGGGGCCGAGCTCCCCTGTGAGGGACACCCCGAGGAGCCGGGGCAGAGCCACCCCCGGCGTGTTGGGGAAGATGAAACAGGAAAATCTTATAAATATGACTGCTTGGATTTTGAGAATATGAAACCTGTAAGTGAAGTAGAACTAAAAGTAAAGTTCGGTGTCTAAGATGCCAAGACCTTCTTACTGAACAACTAGGAAACCATAGCATGACCGGCCAAAGATCTTCTCCTCTTGATTGAACAATGCCCCTCTCCCCTCATCAATGATCAAAGGTCACCTGGTATGGTAATGTAAGGATTCTTACGGGCTGTATGTAAATGCTGTAAGATTTGCATCATGTACTAAGATTAGTCAGTGTAAATTAAAATATTCAGGAGGGAAAGATTCAAGAGCTCGGGAACCTGGTGGGCTCGCTCTCTTGCACGCTTGTTCTCTTGCCCTCTCTCTCTCTTGCTCTCTCCCGGGGCTGCCAAGGGCTGCGCCTTGCAGCTCTCTGCAGCCCCGTTTTTCACCCACGCCCTGAGCAATAAACCGCATGCTCCAAGACCAGCCGTGACTCTGGAGATCTCTCGTCCCCGTCCGTCTCTTCCCCGCCCAGACCGCCGTTCCTACACCGGGGGAAGGGGGTCCCCTCTCTCCAGGGCTCCGTCCCGCTGCCTGCGGGCAGCAAAGAGCTCCGGAGGGGCTGCGGGGCCTCGGGGAGCGGCCGGTGCCGGGGGTTTGTGCTCAGCGCTCCCATCGCCGCAGCCGGGCGTGGGCACGGCTCAGCAGCCCGGACTGGCTCTCCCGGGGAGGGCAGGACCTGCCCGGGCTGTCCCCGTCACTGTCCCCTGCCCTCGTCACCCGGGAGGTGCTGAGCGAGAGCCACGCTGACCTCTCCAAGGAACTGGAGCAATCGGGAGAGGGGAGGCTCCTCTGGGAAGCACAGAGGGGACCTTCCCTGCCACCAGCACCGGCCTCACCCTGCGGCCGTGCTGCTCCTCCCATCCCTGCATCCCATCCCCTTCTCATCCCTGTTCCTGCCGCCGGGATCGGAGGGAGAGGGGGCAGAGAGGGACGGGGTGCGCTGCCGAGGAGCAGTGGGATGAGGGCTGGGGAGCACGGGGGTCAGACAGGGCAGGCACTTGCCCGTCTGTGCCTCCCTCTCTCTAAAGCCGGGGCTCCACACGCGGAACCCGGAGCGATTTTCTCTCCCCCCCAAGGGAAACGAAATGTTTGGGGCAGCACCCCCGGCCGCTTCCCTGCGCCTCTCTTCTCGTCCTCACTCCGAGCAACCCCGCTCGACAGGGAAGGGTTTGTGTCCCAACCAAATGCTGCTGGTTCGGACCTTTCCTCGCACAGCTCGGGTCCCGTGGCAGCTGCTGGGATGTGGGACAGGGTTGGGAGCAGCCGGGAGGCGCCCAGGGGTGCCCCCGGGCGAGGGCAAGGAGCCAGCGGGATGTCCCCGCGGGATGTCCCCCCAGGATGTCCCCGCAGGATGTCCCTGCAAAACAAAAAACCAGCCCCGGCACCACCGAGGTGTGTGCAGAGCACTCCCGGCGCCTTCTCCCCCTCAATCCACCCCGAGGAGCTGCGGGGTGGGGAGCGCAGGACCCGCAGAGCTCATCGGGGCCGAGAGAGACCTGCGAGCGCACCGGGGTCACCCGCGGGCGCGGAGCATTCCCCGTGCTGATCCAGGAATCCCACAGACCATCCCTGAGTTCCTCTGCCACGGGGATTGTCCGGCCAGGGGCTGCTCCGGGCTCAGCCGCGAGCAGAGGGTGGGAAAGACGAGACGGGAGAGAGGGTGGCCCCTGCAAACCCTTCCCGAGGCAGCCGTAACCAATTACGGTTCCCAGTTACGGTTCCTAATTACGGTTCCCAATCACCGCTCCCACAGGGCCGATGGTGCTCAGGGAAGGCAGCGGGGCCGCTCCCCAAGGGAAGGCAAAAGCGGGTACCCAGCTCCTGTGCAGAGATGCACAAAGCACAAGGAAAACTCTGCGGGATCTCTCTGGTTCATTTGCGATTTTGATTTGTTAAATTACTACTTACAATATTTTTTAAAAAATAATCTCAGTGGTAAAACAAAACAAAAATCTTCTAAGGGTAAAGTGAACCATTTCAGTCCGTGCTCCCAGATTTCAGTGGGCACGTGCTCAGTGGTGACAGAAACACCCGGGGAGGCCGAGTGAGCTCAGAGGGCTGGGACCGGAGAGGCCTGGGCTCCCTTCAGCCCTCACCCTGCCACAGTGCCCGCAGGTGTCCCAGGAGGGCGTTACCTACAGGCTCGGGCAATCACCGCTGGTTTCTGTCGTGTCCTGCCCTGAATTCTGTTCTAGTGCAGAACAAAAGCCTTTCTGCAGAGGGCACGGAGCTCTGCCCAGAGCGAGGTTTTGTCCTGGTGTGTGGGTGATCAACAACTGGCTCGAGTCCTGTTTCAGCACCACAGAGCCTCGCACAGATGTTTTTAAAGTATCCAGGGAAAAGCTGGAGCTTGGAGAAGCCAATGCTGGCTCCATCCCCCTCCCTGCTGAGCAGCAGAAGCCGGGGGCTGCGGGGCAGGACAGCCCCAAATCCTGTCACTGTCACAGGGCAGGGGCTGTGCTCGGCACAGGGGCTCAGGGACAGCCCCAAATCCTGTCCCTGTCACTGTCACAGGGCAGGGGCTGTGCTCGATGCTGTGGCACAGGGACAGCCCCAAATCCTGTCCCTGTCACTGTCACAGGGCAGGGGCTNGCTGTGACAGGGCAGGGGCTGTGCTCGATGCTGTGGCACAGGGACAGCCCCAAATCCTGTCCCTGTCACTGACACAGAGCAGGGGCTGTGCTCGGCACGGGGGCTCAGGGACAGCCCCAAATCCTGTCACTGTCACAGGGCAGGGGCTGTGCTCGGTGCTGTGGCTCAGGGGCAGCCCTTGTGGCCACCACGGAGAGCCTGGGTGCCAGAGCAGCATCCCCCGGGAGCGTTTCCCAGTGCAGGGAGGGCACAGCTGTGTCTGGCAGCACAGCCCAGGGAGAGGCTGCGCTCCTGGAGCCTGGGCCTGGCCTGGGATTTGTAGCAAAAGCTCTGCTGGGATAGGGAGCAGAAAAGGGTCTTTTCTAAACTTATTTTCAATACTATTCCAATGTTTTTTTCCCCTTCATTCCCCCTAACTGGGGCCTTCCAGGAGACAACAAAACAGATGGAGAGAGACAATTTACAAGGGATGGAGTGACGGGACACAGGGAATGGCTTCCCAGTGCCAGAGGGCAGGGATGGATGGGATACTGGGAAGGAATTCCTCTCTGTGAGGGTGGGGAGGCCCTGGCACAGGGTGCCCAGAGCAGCTGTGGCTGCCCCTGGATCCCTGGAAGTGTCCAAGGTCAGGTTGGATGGAGTTTTCCCTCTAGAATTGTGCTGCTCTAACCCCATCCACAGGCAGCCCCGGGGGTTTGGGAAGGGCTTGGCAGGAGATGCTGGGCCCGAGTGAGACCCCGCTGCCTGTGGGGGCCCCTGGAGCCCGGCCCTGCCCTCCTTGCCCACCCTCCCAGGGCACTGCCCAGCACCACGGGCACTCCGTGCCCAGGACAGCGTGAGGCTCCCACCCTCTGGTGGGAGGGGAGAGTCCAAAGGGGCCCCAAATGACTCCAGGATGGGTGGGAGCACCCAGGGGAGCGGGGCCTCCAGCGGGAAGTTCTCTGATGGGAGTGAAGAGCCAGCTGTTAAAGGCTGCGACTGCAGGGGAAACCCACAGAACAACCAAGCCCGAGGGCCACCCAGCTGAGCTGGAGTGCTGAAGCCTGACCTCCAGGGTTCCACTGCAGCTCCGTCCCAGGGCTTTCGTGGCTTATTTGGATAACGGGACCCAGCAAGGCCTTCAGAACCCCCGCGAGGAGCTCGGCCAGGCTGCACTTCCACAGAGCTGGCACCAAACTGGGGATTGTGAGCAACGCTGCTCACAACTCTCACCCAGGACCAGGAGAGGGGCAAGGAGAGTGAGGAGTCACCTGCCCTGCAGCCATCCTGAGGCCTGGCCTTGCCAACGCTGAGCCACAACCGTTCATTTTCTCAGCAGAGTTTATGGCACCTCCAAAACCATCTCGGCTCAGTGCCTCCCACAGACACCCACCAAACCCAGCGCTGAACAAGTCACTGCACAGCAGCTGAAGAAAGCCCAAGGCAAAGCTTTTCCTGCGTCAGAGCAAGCTCTGGAAGACTCTGCATGGCTCAAGGCAGGGAGGCTGCTTCAACAAGCCAGGAGATGCGTAATGTTTTAAAAATTCTATCTGCGCTCTTGGTAAAGGATGAAAAAATCCTGGTGATGCTCCTGCAGAGGCCGTGGGGTTCAGTGATGGGTGAGTGAGCTCAGCCCCAGTTCTCACCGTTCCTCCCAGTTTGCCCCCAAGGAAGGGAAGGGTGGAGCAGCATGGCCACCAGCCCTGCCAGAGCAGGAGCTGGGCCGTGGCAGATGGGTTTGGGCTCCCAGTGCCCTGTGCCTCCCCTGGGGCTGGGCTGAGGGGCATTTACTGGGCAGGGACCCCTCCCACCAGCCCAGGCTGCTCCAGCCCATCCTGAACTCGCACCCGGCACCAAGCTCTGCTGAGGGGACGTCACTCATCCGTTCATGTGACAAATTAAGTTCAAACTTTTTTTTATTAAGCACATTCCACAGTACAAAGCTTTAGATCATGAACAATATCTGTACAATTTAACAGTTTCAAGAAGCTGTTCATACACCAACTTTCCAAACAGATAATTGGCAAACATAATTACAAGTTAGAATTAGACTATCCCAGTGCTTTGAAACATTAATATCGCAGTAATGTACAGTTGCTCAATTATGGTTAGCAAAACAAAGTCCAGAGTGCAGCCAGGATCACTACCATGAATCCCAGGAGTCGAGTTCCTTGGGTGCCAATCACAAAAGTCCACTGCTATGTTACACAAAGCACAAAGAAGTTCAGACTGCATGTTCAAATACCATTATCTCCCAAGGAAAAACAGGAATTTAAATCTTACACATGCATTTTTAAAAAAAGGACTCCGCTCTTCAGAAACAAAGAACCTTTTTCTTCAGGGCTGCGACAGATGTCTCTTTTTTAAACAGTTTAATATTAAAGCTATTAGATGAGAAGGGTAAAGTAAGACACTTGCACGAACTACTGTCAAGCTTACCAAAAAGTGACCTCAGGGACGCTCAGGAGCGAGTCTGCTCTTCTGGACTTCACCACATTGGCTCATCTTGATGAATAAATAGCTGGAGTAACACGGGGAGGGGGGCTGGGCCCCGGGAAGGGTGGGAGGGGAGCCCCTGCCGTGCCCGGGGGGGCCGGGCTGGTGACACCCGGAGCTGCCCCCGCTGTCCCTCGGAGCGCACGGGGAAAGGCAAGAACCCGAGAGAGGCAGGAGCTGCTGCAGCACAGAACGAGACGGGACGGACACAGGCGGGGAGGGGAGCGCAGCCCCGCGCCAGCCCTGCCCTCCCGGCAGCGGCGGGGGCAGCCCAGCTCCGGGCCCGCGGGGACAGGAGAGCCACGGGGCTGACCCGATGGAAAACTCACTTGGCACTGCCCCACGCCTCCTCCTGACCCACGGACAGCGCGGGGGGGTGCGAGCACACAGACGGAGGGGACGCTGGGAGGAGTGAAGGAGCGGCCGTGGAGGCTCCCCAAGAAAAGCCTGGAGGAGCCAGGACACGGCGGCTGCTGCTCCTGGGGAAGCAGCACGGGAAGCAGAGCAGTGACTGGAAGGGGCTCCTCTCCACCCTCGGGAAGTGTCACAAACCAAACATAAATAAATGGAACTTTGGCCCAAGGTATCTTCTCCGCTGAGCAGCCACACTAATGCTAGCGAGGACATCAGCGGGGGCCGCGAGGCCCCACGGGTGGTAGAGACACACGGCTGCAAATCCCGCGGCACAAAAATATAGGATACAGAACATAAATTAAACAGTTTTTAATTTTTAAAAAGTTTAGAAATTACATTTTAAAATATGTAGTTCCCATTAAAAAAAAAAAAAACCAAACAAAACAAAACAAAAAAAACCAAAAACAAACCCAACTAATGAATACTGAAAACCTCCTTTTGCAGAGACAATGTCTAGGTAATCATGTCACCACCAGTGCCAGGGGTCAGGACGTCCTGCTGCCAAGTGCCACCACGCCGAGTGTTAGTGTGTAGTGTCAGGACACGCCGAGGCTGGCACCAGAGGCTCTGCTGTATGTACAAGGTATCTACATGCTTACACAGTATCCGAGATGGGGAAGCACACGGGGGAGGAGGGGGGACTACAGCAAACATCAGGAAGCACAGGACGGCGAGTACAGAGCACAGGGCAAAGGAAAAAACAGTGCTATACAACTAGCTCAGGTCACCTAGCCTGAATTACAGGGAATCTTTAATTTAAAAGAAATTATTGGTGCAGAAACAAGTAAACTGTAATCCAAAAATATTACTGAGCAATTCAGAAATATTTCTAAGAGTCCAACGTACACCTACGGAACAGAACGGGCTCTGAACCTGCCATGGGGAACGCCTAAAGGACAGTGGTGACTGGAAAGCAAAGCTCTGTACATTCTGGGCATGTGTTTGGCACCCAAATTTCATTGGAGAATGTTTTTTTTCTTTAAAGTCAGACAAAAGTGCAAAGCAATATAAATTAGGCCAAGTCCTTTCTTGACTTCTGATTTATATCTGAAAAACAAGCCATCAGAGTTCAGTTTCTACGGACAATTTACATGTGAAGCTTTGGATTTCTCACAGCAGGGAAGGATAGGCTTCTGAAATTCATCTACTCCAAGTCAGTGAATTTGTAGCAAATTCAAAGACGACCACTGAGAGCAGGAAAGATTAAGAAATTTAGATATAGAATTGTGCTGCTTTGCATCTACACAGCATCTAGAACCAATTCTGACTTTAGCTGTCAATCATCTTCAGGCATGTAGTAGCCAAAAATCCAGTAGTTCAAGACTGTGGAACCCTGAAAAAGACAAAAGACGAGTGAACTGAGACTGAGAGGAGGCACAGAGCAAGCAGCACCCCGAGGGGCTCAGGCCCACAGCACCCTCTGCCTCCAGGCTGAGAGGGAAGGGCAGAGCAGGTGCAGGAGGTGACACTCGTGCAGCACGTGGGGGGCTGCTGGCCAGACCTCCCCATGCAGCCCCTCCTGCAGGGGAGCTGCCCCAGGGGCTCTGGGCTCTGCACGGCCCTGGGCCCTGGCACTGACCCACAGGCAGCTCCCTCACACACAGCCAGAGCCACAGCCCTGCTGGGCACAGCCAGGGACCCTCCAGCTCAGCCCCCCAAACCCAGCCTAGAACTGCCAGGGGATTGTCCTTTCTTCCTCACGCTGCAGAGCAAGAGTTCTGCTCAGGAGGCAAGTTCAGCTGCTTTAATACACGAGTAGCTTTTAGGAAAACAGACAAAAACCTCAAATACTTTGATATTCCCGTGGCCTTTTCCAGCCCGATGACTCCATTATCAGCTTAGAGGCAGTGTAAGGTCTGAGGGTAATTAAATCTGAGCTTTGGTTTTACCTGCCACTTCCCAAAACCATCTTTACGGCCTAGGGAGAACTTCCCTCTTCTGATAAGAAATTCCCATGAAAGGTTAAAACATCCTTAGGCACTTCCCCTTGACTTCCCTTCCCTCAGCCCAAGGCCTAATGCTTAATACCAGAATATTAAGACTATCATATGGTAACAATTTTTATCATGTTACAATAAACAACAGGAATTCAACAGAAAGCAATAAAACTCTCACAGCCAACTGCCAGGACTGTCAAAAATGATCCACTTTGAAGAGCCTCACATTGCAAAGCCTGTAAAAACGTGTGCAGGGCTGCTTCAAAATTCACAAGACTGTGATGTTTGAAAACTTATAAAACTGTTTCATTAAATGTCATGATGAAATATTAGCTGTTTGACCATAATTTTATGTAGATTTAGGGTTTTTGGATTCAGAAGTCGGACAAACCTGTCAAAAAGTGACATCACAGCATCTCTGCAGCAGAGGAAACAGCTGCTCAGGGACTGTCATACCAACCCAGCAGCTCCCAGGATGCGGGGGCTGCGTGGTCCCGCTGTGCCTCCCGGGCCAGGCAGACTGAGCTGTGCAAAGTGCCAAGTGTGCAGGGTGTGAGCAGCAGAGGCCCTGCCAAAGGCATCCCACACTGCCCTGGAAATCCCAGCCACGGAGCCGTGAGCGCCACGTGGCCAAGTGACACCAGCACGGTGCTGGGCAAGGAACTGACTGAATTTTATACAACTCCTGATTTCTTGACCTGAGGGAGCTGGGCCAGGCAGGGTCAGGCTGGAGATCAGGGAAAGGTTCTTCCCCAGAGGGTGCTGGGCACTGCCCAGGGAACGGGCACGGCCCCGAGGCTGCCGGAGCTCCCAGGGGTGCCTGGGGGGGGTTGCTGGGGTGTCTGTGCAGGGCCAGGGGCTGGATCAATGATTCTGGGGGGTCCCTTCCAGCTCAGGACAGTCTATGATTCTGTGTTTCTTTTGTGCTTAAAACACACTATGTGTGGCTTTTATATGAATCAAAACTAATAAAAGAAGCCTGCCCAATCTGTGATTTAAAAACAGAATTTGTCCATCTCAAATTGTCACACCAAGTCTCCTCAATTCCCAGGAATGCTGTGAGCACATGACAGCTCTCCCTGACATGCCTGAACACCCAGTTATGACCAGGAGGGATTACAGAAGGGGGAAGCCAACAGGACATGCTGGAGCATGCCCACACAAAGACTAGATAGGGAAAGGAGTGGCATAAAAAGGAAATTAAGGAAAACCTCAGCTTGTTTGACTAAGCCAAGCTGCAGGCAGAGGGAACATTTCAAACATTTCCCAGATCCAAGAGGTGAGGGAGCCTTACCTTCTGAGGGCAGTAAAGTGCAGACTGTTATCTGGAGATGTAGGTGTATGTTCTAGATGGAGAGCGGGTCTCGTTCTGGGCACTCGGTGGCACATTTAAGAAATCCCAAATCAGAATTGTATCGTCATGGGAACTACTAATGATCTGAAATTCATCAAACTGGAGCCTAAAGACACGTCCTGAATGTTCCTGTGGGCAGGAGGCAAGCAGTCAGCAAGGCAAGAGGGAAACGCTGCAGTGCACTGGTACCACACAGGTATCTGGACACACAAGGTGTGTTCAAACTCTGCTGTGCTGACTAAAAATCTTTCATAGTTACACACAGATTTAAGGAAAGCTGCTTTTGGATGTAAATCCTTTACAGAAAACACACGGCTCCCAAACCCAGTGCTGCACCCTGAGCCTCCCTCGGCAGGGCCAACCCAGCCACAGGCTGAGATTATTGCAGACAGAAGCTGCCTGTCCACCAAGGAGCAGCAATTTTGGCCCCTGGCTGGCACTGATGCTCTGCCAGGGCTCCTCCTCCTGCAGAATTCTCTGCTGATTCTGTTTCTGTGCAGCCCCAAAACAGCACAGCACAGCTCCACCGTGCTGAGAGGACCCTCAGGGCTCCACTCCAGCCAGAATTCAAACGCTGCCGTAAGGGGAGTCCATGCTCCAGCAGCTCTTCCAACAGATCTCACAGTGGCACAAGAAGCCCAGAAAAGGCTCCCCCTTAGTCCTGCTCACCCATTTTCATTAAATTGAAAGTGAGGACTCTGCCTTTATTGGAGAACTAACCCAAGCTGGCAGAGTGATCCCAAACTCCAAGCTGAGCTACAGGATACCCACAAAACACAGGAACAAACAACTTTTTCACTAAAACTAAATAAAATAACAGTTAAATCTTATCTCTATACCAAGACTAGTGAAGAGAAAGGAGAAGCATTTCCAGCCACGTAAGCACTTCTCCAGGTGTTGGAAAGACCAAGCACGTGCATCACCTCCAGTCAAGGACTCTGAGTTGCTACAGGCTTGTCAAACTGACTCCTGAAGTAAAACTCCACACACACTTGGGTGAAAAGAACAAGGAATTCATTCCTCCATCCATTTTTAATTAAGTCTGCTGTCATAAGCCAAACCCCTCATTACAAAGAAAAATATAACTTGAGCAACTTAAGCCTCAAATGTGACAGTCCTCTGAAGGGCTGAGAGCTCCTGTGGCAATCTGCTGGACTCAGCCTCCCTTCCCCCTTCCCAGCTCTTCCTTCCAAAGTGAAGGGTTAGCAGAAAAGTTTGGGAAAGACTCATAAGATTCTTGCCCCTTTTTTAATAAGAGGAAATTTAAAACCAGCCCTACAGAGATATTAGGGAAACACACCAATAACCAGAGTGATTTGATACAGTATCACGATGATTTCTTTTTCTTTTAAGAGTAGCTGAGAATCTCAAACCAGAAAAATTTGATCTTTCATTTCAGCTCAGATGCAAATCATTCAGGATACGACAATACATTTTTCTTCATTCTTAAGCACTCCAGACTTCATAAACCATCCTGACATTCCCACCTATCTCACAAAAATGCACTAAAACACCCCAGACAACCCCAAATTAATAAATTTTTACTTACCACTAACGTACGCAAGCATAATGTACTTGCTGGGGCACGAGGGTCAAGGGCAGCTTGCAAGTCCCAAACTTTAATTTTCCTAAAAGTGAGAGAAGAAAATCATTATGAAAGCATAGGAAATAGCATCCAAAGCCCTGGAAAGCTTGCCAGGTTTCCCTATAGCTATTTCCCCAGGATCAAGCACATTGTGAGAAATACTAATGCTCAAGCTGTAAAGCCAGGAGTTCTGTGCCTCTGTGCAGCAGCCACTCCAGTGATGGCTCTGTGCTGGCTGTGACAGACAAGCTGACAATGCACGCACAAACCCCTCTGGAATGTGGGAATGGAGCTGGGCCCACCAACCCCAGGCAGACACTGACCCCAAATGAAAGGCTACAGACAAACCCAGTGCCAGAATTGTTTTCACTAACTCTGCAGGCAGAGGAAGGAATGGAGAATTTGGATATGGATCTAACTGCCGTGAGTGCAGGATGCACTGCAGACACTGAGCAAGCCAGAGGTGCTCCTGGAGGGGGGGTCCTGCCCTCAGCCCCCCAGAAATGGTCTGAAGACTCCTGAGAGCCCCACAAGAAAAAGGCAAAATTGTGGGAACTGCTTTCAAACCTACCCATCATAGGCTCCACTAACAATCCTCTTGTTGTCGAACCTGATGCACCGAACCAGCTCCTCGTGGCCTTCTAATACTCTTAAACAGGCACCACATTCAATGTCCCAGAGCCTGGGGAGAGCACAGGAGAAAGGCTGATTCCCACACCCAGGGTTAATTAAGCATCTCCTGCCTGGTTGCTGTGGGAGGTATGTAATTTGCTTACAAAGGTGTCATTCAGAGCAGCTGCAGTACGTGTACCAAAATTAATGTAAACATTCAAAATCACATGCAAGTAAAGTTCAGGTATGTGTTATTCTGGGAAATTCTAACAAGTTTTTTCTGTTCTCTGTAAACCATTGATTAGAAGTTCAGAAAACAAGAAAACCAGGGAGCAATGTACTCCCCATCTCTCCCAGCAGAAGGTGATATAGCAGCAGGTAAGAGGTTTTGTTCACTTTCAAACCTCAGTGTCCCACTCTGTCACAGCGCTGTGTCATGTTTGCTCCCACACCGAGGTGAGCCCCGCTCATAAACCATCTGCTCCAGTGCCAAGCCATGCCAAGGAAGTTCCGCAGCACCCAAGTGCAGGTACATCCTGTTGCCAGGTCAGAAGGCCCCCGTGGCACAGGGCCAGCAGCTCGTGGCACCCACCTGATGGTGTTGTCCGAGGAGCCGCTGACCACGAGGCGGTCCCGGTACTGCAGGCAGGCGATGCCGCGCTTGTGCCCGTTCAGGGTCCGCACGAACTCGCACGTGCTGGTGCTCCACACCTGGGGACACGGACAAACCCCTGAGAGCTGCACCACACAAGGCTTCTGCACGGCAGGAGAAGCCACTATGGATTCAGACAGACAGGCCTGAGGCTGAGCCCTGCTGGACAGAGGAGTGAAAACCCACAGAGCATCTTTAGAAGCAAAGAGCAGGGCCTGGGCACCAGTGGGGACCCAGCAGTGACAGAGCCTCAGGCGCTGCTGTGGCACTGAGAAGAGCTGGGGGTTGCCTATAAAATATTTTCAGGTGGCAGAGACTGCTCCAAATGATTTCAAAAATTTGATTACACTTGGTAAGCTAAGAATCATTTTTAAAAATGGAGTTATCAAACACAAAACCCTGACATTTTTTACCAAAGAAATTACTAGGAAGCTTTTAGTAAGAGAAGGTCCAAACGTCGCCTTTAAGCTTGGTCTTAACGTTAAAGGATTCAATCAACTTTGCCCATTTTTAATGAACTGTAATTGAAGTCGTAATGCAGAGTATCAAGTGGCTCATTCTCCAACACGGAGTGCAGCAGGATCTCTGGCAGAAATTCGGACGTGGAACTGCCAAGAACTTCTTGGCCCAGGCTACGGCAGCTCTGGTTCAGAGAGGGCAGGGTGGAAATGCCTTTGTTATATCAGTGCACTCTGGGTAACTCAAATCTTCTGGTATGTAACAGCCTTCAAATCCAGCCTCTGAATCCTTCAAACATGGCACAGCCTGGCTGAGCTGCTGGGAAGGCATGGTGAGGAAAGGCACTGCTGAGGAATTTCATGTCTGGACAGAACTGCCAAGTGAAATTAAAAATACCACTGCAGAAAGGCACAGGATGTGCCACATTTAACAGAGCAACTGATCTCGAGACGAGTTCAAACAGCAAATGGGCTTTGCTTTTCTGCAGTTGTACAACAGAAGCCATGAAAATATCCCAGTGCAGCTGAGTGCCCCAAGTCACCAGGAGCCAGCGAGAGGATGTTGCTCACCAAGAGCCACCAGAAAGGCACGGGGCCAGAACTGCTCCTGAACCCCTCAGCTGCTCCAAGGCTTTCCTTGGGAGCCACACAGCCCTGCAGCAGAGCTCTGCCCCCTACCTTGATGGTCCTGTCCCCCGAGGCCGACACGATGTACTTGTCATCGAAGTCCACCACGTTGACGGCAGCCCGGTGTCCCACCAGCACGCGGCGCAGCGTGATGTCCGTGGGGGAGGCCATGTCCCACACGGCGATGGACCTGTCCTTGGAGCACGTCACCATCAGCCCATTGCTGAACCTCAGATGGAGCACGGCCTCGTTGTGGTGGATCAGCGTGTTCAGAACTTCCCCTGTATTTACATCCCAGACTCTGCGGGAGAGAACAGCGTTACCCCAAGGGGAGCTGATGGCTCTGCACGGTGTGAACACGCAGGAGCCTGCTCTGGTCTCCAAGGGACAGCTCTGGCTGGCTAAGTCCCAGCAGGGCTTGGGGAAGGCAGGAAGATGGTGCTGGAAGTGTCCCCACTGCCAGCAGAACTGCAGTCAGGCAGTGCTCCAGGGCACTGAGCACCCTCTCAGTAACTGTCACAACTACAAGATGTCAGAGGGCAGTACAGAAACCCTAACTGAAGAAATTATTGTATAGCTGGCCATCAGCCACTCCAAAACTTCAGGGTATGCCTTGAATCATTCAGGTCATATTCCTTCAAAATTCCAAATGCTAAAAGAACAAAATAGATTTGGAAAAAAATTAATTTAATATGATGCTTTGCCAAGTATGAATATCTTGAATATCTTCTGGAATACAAATATCACATTCATCTTAGGGATGTTTTCTGATATTTAGAGATTACTGAAAATATTCCCAGCCCTGATACTCCAATTATTTTCGTGCAAGAACTTAACACTCACCTCACTGTAGAATCTGAAGATCCAGTTACAATAACTCTTTCATCATATTGCAGACAAAGAACTGAGCCAGTATGTCCCGTTAATACTTTCAAACATTCCAAGCTTGTTTTGTCCCAAATCTGTTAGAAACAAGAAGGGTAAATGGTTTATCAACACCAAGAACATGGATCCAAGACGTGAACATTGTCACAGCTGCGAAGAAAGGAGGAAAACCAGAGACTCCCTGAGGGGTGAGTCTGTCCCATCAGTGGGCCTTGTCCTTCCCTTTAGCTTAAGGAAGTTTTGATGTAAGTTTCTGAGAGAACAGTGAAATAACCAACCCTCATGAGGAGATCAGATGCTGTCTGGCCAAAGGAGTGCCAGGGAGCATGAGCGCGGAAGCAAACTGCTGGCAATGAAACAGCCACAGCCAAGGCCAGCAGCACACAGAGACCCCCTCCTGTGGGAACACTGATTTCAAGGCACATCTTTCAGCCAGTGGAAGGGATCCCTGGCAGGGCCCCAAGCTTCCAGAGCAGAGTGCAGGTGAGACTTTGCCAGGCTCAGACATCCCACCTCACCGACCACACACAGACACTGTCCCATGGAGAGACACCAGGGAAGCACAGGCAGCTGCCCAGGGCAGAGCCCCACTCACCTCCACGGGAAGGACCTGGACAAGTGCTCACCTTAATGGAGTTATCTCGTAGGCCACTGATGATCTTCTCATCATCATACTGTAAACAGTAGACGCCTTTGCTGTTCTCGGAGCGGCACTGGATCCTTTGCAAGTTGTGCCTCCCACACCTCCAGTTGGATTCTATAGTCTGACCAGGGGCAAGAACAGGAGTTGGGCCTGAGGCTGCAGCAGGACTGTCCCACACCCCCCCAGCCTCCCACTTTTGTACACACCATCCTTGAATCTGAAGGATATAAAACAAATCCCTTCTCCTGCTCCCAATAAATACACACAAAGCACAATGAATTCGAATTAGCACTTCTGTGATTTGTCATGACAAAGGCTGTGTCTACGGAGGAAATCATGGTCAACCAACCTTACTGAGAATCTCCCAAGGAGCCATTACAGAGATACACTCCAGAACCCTTTGGTCCCCCCCCATATTTACGTGACCAACCAACAAAAGCAGCGAAGATGAAAGCAGGAGCTCACATGTCCAGCCTCGCCTGAGGGACCAACGTTAGACAACTGCTGAGTCCAACACGTGGGTGAAGGGATTTCCTGGGCCTTCCCTTCCCCTACCCAGCCATATCACCCATTAATTGTAGTTATACACCTTGGAAAGGGGTTTTGAGATATGAAACCCTCCTGAAAGTATCTAAACCCCGACAAAAATGAAGCTCAACAGGAACTATAAGGTTTCAAATAACCCAACTTGCTTTCCTCCCCCCACTTAAAATCTGTGGAAGGGTAATTCTCAGCATTTTCATACTGAGAGCTATTTTTAAGGAAAGAGACCTGACATGCCTTAAAAAGCTGCAAACTATTTCACAGCAGAACCAGCATGATTTTCAGGTCCTAATCAGCTTTATTGTGTGTTGGGAAACTGATGCTGGATTCAAAGAAATGTTGGGTTTTGGACAGGAAGATCCTAACTCAACCATAAGAGAATCTGTGCCCAGAACCCCAGGCCAACACCTGCAGCACCTGGGCAGGCTGGGATACTTTCACCTTCCAGTACAGGCACCAGAACAGGCCATCTGTTCAGCTATTTCCCTGGGATTCTCCCCAAATACTGCATGGAAACCTGGGGAGAAGCTGACAGACTGTCAGTTTGTTTGGAAAAGCATATTTATTACATAATCCTAACTTCCAAAGCAGTAGCAGGCACCTCTGCAGCTCCTCCAAGACTAAAATTGACTGAGCCCTCAGTAAAGAGGAGTGTGAAGTGGAGTGTGACTGTGACATCCCAATTCTAGGAAAACATGTCTGCTTCAAGAGAAAACTGACTTTCCACTCTGTTTTCCATGTGTTTGCTCCTTCAATTGTCTCCCATTATGAAATCTGGAGAGAATTTTACCCAGTCCTAATACAAACCTGATGTACCTCAGGAATTTGTCTAAATCAAAAATGCTAAGAGATCCTTCTAGAGGAGCAGCTGACAGGTCACTCATCCCCTCTCACTCCCTTCCAATGTGGTGGGGAAGCCAATGAACTCAGGACAGTGAGGGTGTCAGTCTGGGATGAGCTGTCCTGGCCAGCCAGTGCCCTGCTGATTGTCACTCTGGGACCTGGGCTCAAACCTGACACTGCTCTGGGTCAGCCTTGGAGGGAAAGCCCAGCTCATCACCCTCAGCATGGAATGCAGGCCTGGAGGGGGAAGGACAGGCAGTTCCCAAGCTTCATCTCATCTGAGTGAGGAGGGCAGGACTGCAGATCATGGACTGCTCTGACCCTCGGAAACAGGAGAGGATGGCAGGCACTAACAGCAGGAACCAATATAATCACAGATCTGAAGGCAGCAGATTTAAATGTGCAATAGGAACACTGGAGACACAGGAGATAAAGCATCAGAGATCCCAGTCAGCCAATTTCAATAGTTTTAGAAACTATTTACGTTCAGATATTCAGTTCTGAATAGTCTTAATGGAGAGCTTCCCCAAAGCCCTGTTCTTGGACAGGTCTGCACTGAGCAGTGGCACCAAGCACGTGCCAGAGGAGCTGTGAGTGCTCAAACACCCCAGGAGCACTTCCACACTTCAGCCTCCTGTGACAGCCACTCCCATCAGCTCCAGAGCACACTGGGAACCCCACAAATCACAAATGCTGCTGGTCACAGCTCCCCACACAGAGCAGCACGCAGTGGAAGTGTGCTCACCAGGCACTGGGGACACGAGCTGGCCCAATTCTCACGGGTTCACTACAGGGAGCTACTTCAGCTGCTCCCCAAAGGAAAATGCTGGCTGCAGATAGAGACAACTAAAGTCTCGTGTGTATCTCTGTGAGGGCAGGAGGTCACATACAGGTGCACACTTCAGTTCTGTGAGTAGATGTCATTCCATGTAGCCATTATGTGCTGTGGCTACTGTGGGAAAACAGTGCCTGTTTTTGGAGAACTTGTAAAATCCCCTCACGCTGCCTTAATTCCTGGGATGCTGGGAAAGCAGCCACGACACACAGAATGTACAGCAGCACTTCCCTGGGCAGCAGAGTGAAACCAGATGTGCACATCCAGAGAAATAACATTTGGGATGACTGAACAGACTGAGTGGGTGGGCAGCTGGAGGACCCTCCGAAAGGAACACGGTTAATGCAGAACTGGCAACCACATGAAAGCTTCTGCTGCAGGGAATTTCTGGTTGTTGCTCCATGGTGCAGGGAGTGAAAGTCTTCATCTGCACCCTCCTGCCAGGAGCTATCCTAACTGGCTACAGTGAGCAGGGAGGACAGCAGGCATGAGGGGGGAGGAGATCACCCTGCTTATGGACTTTACGAGCACCAGGGATTCAGGGCTGAAGAATCCCACAGTTTATTTGTGTATTTGTGGTTCCAAACCAACACCAATATATCCAACACCCACTACTGTATTTTCTACAGATCCCCTTGAAAGTCTCCTCTGCCTCTGAACTTGGGTTTCCCAGTTAAACACAGAACAGTCTCCTGAGTTCACACCCAGTTTCTCACACTCTCCTAAAAGCTCACCAGAGCAACAGCAGCGAGGAGCTCACAAATGCTGCACAACCAACAAAATCTGGACATACAAGGGATAAAGACCGAGCACTTGCCAAAGCATTTGCCACAGCAGGAGAGCCATTTGGCAGCTGAAGTGGTGCACAAATGAATTGAAAGAAAAAAAGGCATTTAGTGAGAAAAGTACAAACAGAAAATAGTCCAAGATGTAGAGGTATAGCCAAGCCTTGACCATACCAGAATATATTCACTGGTGCAAAGATGCACAGTGAAAAAAATGCAATTCATCTGGATTAACATCTGGAACATTAACTATACATTGGAAGTGTTAAGGATAATCTACTAGGAACAGGAGTTTTTTTCCCATTGGATAACGTACACCATGTTCAGCTCCTTGGCTAACAATTGCATTTTTATCCTTGTGAATGTTATTGCAGAGTAAGTGGGTTTATCTTAATCCCACAAACCAAGGAGTTTCTGTTCCCTCTGAATACGCAATTCTCCTGCAGGACAAGTGGGGCAGGAAAAAGCAGAAGGAACATCCACATTTGTTACGTATGTAGGGATTTCTCCTGACGCATTAGGCCGTGAAAATCCAACCCTTTGTTCTTCTCATGCTTTCTTCAAAGGGAAAAAGGAAAATCCCTCCTGACCGTGGCAGAGGGAAGGCACGAGTAAATGAACTTGTGTCACCAGGATAGAGAGGGCTTAATCCTTATCCATGACGAAGTTAGGAGGGTTTGATAAGCAAAGACAAAATGACAGATTGGCCATGGCACGAGGTTCTCTGCACCCTCGAGGTCTTTCCTTTCTTGGACTCTCTGAAGTCTATTAGGGGGAAAAATCAGCATCAAGCTCTTGAAGGATTCCCCAGATCCTGGCTTGACTCTGGAATTCACAGCTGGGGCTCCAAACTGCTGACAGACAGCGAGGGGCAAAGAGCTTTTGCAGTCTTGGCATCAGCCTGAAGAAGAAAGGCTACGAGATGTTCATTTCCTCAAGGGCTCGGGCTGCTCCCCAGGACTCTGCAGAGAAGTGGCTTTCTGGCTGGACTCGGCAAAGAGTAAACAGCAAACTCCAGAAATCCAAACAACTCTAGACCAAAAGGAAATGGAAGCTTTTCCTAGCAAGTTTCTCAGCAGAATTCAAGACCAAAAGTTCTTGATGCTTGCAGCTGCTTAGGTAAGATACAGATGTGACAATACAAACTGAGGAGTGTGACCTCTGAGTATGGAGCTGCCCAAAGGCCACCAAGCACAACCATCCCTGTGCTCTGTCCCTCGCTGCAGCTTGGCTGATCCCCTTCTACAGCCCCACTGTAAAGGCACAGATGGACTTTGCAATGAGTGAGATCAGTCTGGGCAGTGGAATATGCTGATGCCTTACAGAGGAAGAGCAGACTTGGAGAAACTGCATTAAAGCCCCCTGACATGCAAGGAATATAGGAATGACTCTGGGAGAAAGCTGACAGTGTAATACTGACCATGGAACCAAGCCTGAGGGAAAGACAGTGCATTCTCCAAGTGTCAAAGTGCTGTTAAGACACCTCAGGCAAACCAGATAAAAAAGGCAACAGGAACTGCACTCTCAGACCCAAAGAGCAGTCACTCAGCACTGGGACTGTCTCACTGCCCAGGGTGCTGGGAATCCTGATGTGCTGAGGGAGGCACAACACAGCCCTGAGGAAGGGCACCAGAGACAGGGATGACCCCGAGTGCAGCTGCACCTCGTCCTGTGCATCTGTCCCCGGAGGCTGTGCTGGCCAGCCTGAGCTGACAGGAGCTGTGCTGCTTCCCCAGAAAGGAGGAAAGAACCCACTCAGCTCCCACTCAGGATCCTGGAACAGGGGATGCAGATGGACAAAGCTGCTCTTCCCTGAAAGGTCTGTCCTGGGCACCAAGCCCCTCTGCAACCACAGCCTCAAAGCACAGGAGCCCAAAGGGATTGCAGGGCAGTACCTTTTCCACCCCTGCAGCTGTCATGATCACAGTAACACACCCTGATGGCTCTTCCTGATTTTCTCTTAGAAGATTTTCATTTCCACTGATTTCCATCAATTTACACAGTTAAGACTAAAATTTCAAGCTTTTATGTTACAGGTGCAACACCAATACATACAGACCTTAAATGGATTCCTGCTTACACCAAAGCAATGGAGAAGTAACTGCTGTAACTGCCAGACCTGGAGAGGGAATCTTAAAAATACAAGCCAGTAACAACGAAAAGAGCAGGGGGTCCTCTGAGGCACTGAGACACGTGCATCTGACTATATACCACACCTGGCCACAATAATGCTGCTGAAAAACAAAATTATTGCACCTTTTCAGTTTCATTGGAGACGATAATTCAGTTTATGCACAACACCGTGGAAAGTACAAAGTTCACACAGTCACTGAGTATCCTCAGTTAGAAGGGACCCACAGGGATCATGGATCCAGCTCCTGGCCCTGCACAGACACCCCAGCAATCCCACCCTGGGCACCCCTGGGAGCTCTGGCAGCTTCGGGGCCGTGCCCATTCCCTGGGCAGCCTGGGCAGTGCCCAGCACCCTCTGGGGGAAGAACCTTTCCCTGATCTCCATCCCAAACCTCCCCCTCCAGCCATTCCCTCCTTCCCGGAGCTCTGCCCTCAGCTCCTCTGCTGCAGCTGGACCAGCCCAGCGCCCTCAGCCGCTCCTCGGGTGGCCCCTGCAGACCCTTCCCCAGCCCCGGCTCCCTCCTTTGGACACTCTGGAACAGCTTTGGATCCCTCTGATCTTGGGGCACCCAAACTGCCCCAGCACTGGAGGTGAGACTGCCCCAGCCCGGAGCAGAGCTGGGCAATCCCTCCCTGGGCTGATCCCCCAGGACAGGGATGTCCCCCCGGGCTCCAGGGCACTGCTGACTCAGATCCAACTGGCCATGGACCAGGACCCCCAGGTCCCTTTCCAGGGGCTGCTCTCCAGCCCATTTGTGTCAAAAAGCAGGAGTGATGTGGGCAAAGGGAACCAAAGCAGCCAAGCCAGGGCCCCACCCCGTGGCCGGGGCAGCTGCAAGGGGAGTTCTGCCCTGCTCAGAGGAGAGAGCTGAAATCTGTGCCATGCACCACAAGAACTTGGTCCCTCCTGCTCCAAAGCCTCCCCTTTCCTTGGCCGACTCCATTTTTAAGAAATGCTTTTTGGAAAGTGCCTGTGGAATAGAGATTTCAAAGGCTAGCTGAAAAAATTTCTAGGCATATAATGCTGACCAGATTCTCCCCACACATGCACATAAAATTTCTTCAGCATCATAATTAGAGCAGTACAAAACAAACCCATTTCCCTCAGAAATGATACCCTGCAACTTTCACAAGCAACCATCTCCCAATGCTGGCAGGGACTTAGGGCAAGAACTGACTTCCTCCCCTTTTCAAACTGTCCCAAGGCTTTAAAATTTCAGTTCCAGTCCTAAAACCTGAACTTCTCCAGAAATCAGAAGAACACAGAGTGTTTATCTGATGGCCTGGCACCACATTTTCCTGAAGTCTTCAGAAAAACCACATTTTAATTCTCATCTTGATTAGGTGGACCCACGTCTCCATGGAAACGAGCTGAGGGCACTCACCAAGTGCCTCAAGATAAGGGGAACATTTATGAAATAAAGTCTTCTCAACTCATCACCAGAAACAGATCCTTGTGCTAATCCTGAGGGGACAACACAGTAGTTGGCCAAGCTTCACAAATAATATGGAAGAATTCCAGGGACTTGGGGTTCTGGAATCAGCAGGATTAAACTTCCCAGCCTGGCACTGTGCCTGTGGAACAGCCGACCCCGCACAGGACACTCCGCTCCAACCAGGGGCTCTCCACTAACAAGGTCTCAAATCAAGTCCAGTTTTCTAGGATAAACCCCCAAATCCAAAAAGGTTTTCCATTTAAAAAAAAGCTCCTAAAGAACCCTGGCAGTTCAACATGTGACTTGGAGAAGTTCAGAGGGACTGGACCACCTCTTGTGAAATGAAACCTAATTAAATATTTGGCTTCACAGTGGAGGTGGGGAGTAACCATCTCTTTCCAAGAATTTGGTTTCAGATCTCTAAATGTCTTCTTATTTTCAAACCCAATGACTTCAGAAGTGACATTATGTTCCTAAAATGTGTTTGGCATGAAACAAACAGACAATGGCACCACTACATTTCTGGAGAGGCAAGGGAAGCTCCCTCTGCCAAAGCCCTGCCTGTGTTACCTTCAGCTACCACCACTTTGTGCTTGCATGAACTTTTGACCCACAATGCAAGTAGAGCCCAAGGGAAAGAGTTCAAATTTGCTGTTTATCATTCCTCATTCTTCCTTCCAATTGTTAATTCAGGTTCGGGATTATTTTTCAAATTCTGACAGTCAGAGAGCACATTCTGCTTTGAGCTTATCTCTGCCCACAACCCAACTCAGCACCAGCTGTGGTAAATTCCTAACTCTCACCCTTAGAAACAATCTAGCAGAATCTGGTTATTCTTTGTGGTAAAATACCAAATGACAAGATTTTGCTGTTACACCAGAGATATTTTACAGTATTAAAAAACCAAATCCTTTGGGTTTGTTTGTAACAACAAGTATATAATTCCATAAATGCTAATATGGCTCCCTAAACTCTGACCCTCTGACAGAAACAGGAAGATCTTATTAAAGATCCAGGCAAATATTTGAAGAAAAAACATTTTGGTATTCAGAGACAAAAAATTCTTCATCTCAGCTAAGATGAAAGTCTTACTTAAGAGCTTCTGCACTTTGCTGTGAAACATGGGAGAATGGGGAAAGTACAAAACTGTGGAAGAGCAACTTCAGGCTTAGAAACAGGAAGAGGAAGAAAAAGTTAATCTTAAAGCTAAGTTTGATTGTTATTGGTACTCACTCTCTACATTTTAAACAGTGTTAAAAGCTTCTTTTGACAGCCCTTTAGGGAAGCAATTTGTGAAAAGTACTTTAAAGGGTGATTTATTTGAAAAATTCTAATAGACTTTTGGAAGTGGAAGAATTATTGGGCCCTTGACTATTAGCACAAACACCAACCCCTCTGGGTCGGAGGCCTGGCAAACAGCAATATTTTGGAGGGAATCTGTAAGCAGGGAAAAACCTGCTGTGGCACAACCCCCCTGTCCTGCTCTCCTGCCTTCCCTCCAGCCCGGCAGCGAGTGGGAAACGCGCTGCCCGTGCCAAGGGAGCACCGGTGCCCCTGGAATTACCCACTGCCTCTCCAGCACAGACTGCTCCCCTCTGGAATTACCCACTGCCTCTCCAGCACAGACTGCTCCCCTCCGGAATTAACCACTGCCTCTCCAGCACAGACTGCTCCCTCCGGAATTAACCACTGCCTCTCCAGCACAGACTGCTCCCCTCTGAAGGGTGGGCAAAGATGCATTCCCTTCCTGGATCTGGGCAAAGGGAGGCTCCCCTTGCTCCTGCTCCAGGGCAGTGCAGAGGCAGGAGCCCACGGCTGACTCCAGGTTCGCTGCACCTCCCAAGTGCCCGCGGGTCACTGCCAACACCTTCAGTTCCACCCCCTGTGACCGACGGCCACTGAGGACTCAGGCTGTTCATGGGTTTGTAGCCAAGCATGGAAGGGAAGGTAGAGACCTACAGGGGATTTTCTCTCACAGCCCTGATTCTGCTTCCCTGCTCTGCCTGAGCCACCCGGGAGCTCCCGGCACGGCCGGGAATATTTCACACCCAGGAATATTTCACACCCTTAAGGACACAGGCATGAGACAGAAGCACAGGCAGCAGCAGCAGCTGGATTGCCAGGCAGCCCGGAATGGGCAGAAACCACGGCAACACCTCCCAGTTTACCCTGTGCTCACCCCCAGGCTCATTCCTCGGGGTGGTTTTTAATGCCTGAGGTTGGGCTCCAGCTCCACCCCACAGCCAGGGACAAGCCCTGACTGCACATCCTACAGCCCCAGAGCAGCCCCCCGAGCCTCCCTGAACAGAAAATAAACAGCCATGAGCTGAAACTCAGAGAAACTTAAGGTTCAAAGGAGGCTTGGAGGTCTGGGTCTCTTGACTTGCAAGCACCCATGTGTTCTGCATCCATTTTGAGTGGATGAGCTCTTGTTATCAGGCTGTGCAGTGCAAATCTTTCTCCTAATCTGAGGTTTAATACATTTACTGGTAATGTAATGGAATTTAGGAATTTTTTTAAGAAACGTGCTCATTACTACATTTTAATGACCTACTCTTTCCCCACTCTCAGCTATTCAAAGACTGACAATTTCTTTATATTTATTATTGATATTGGGGATGAGAGAAGCACAAGGGGTTTGGGTTTTTCCTACTTGTTTCATCCTAGCAAGAAGTATTCAGTTCAAAAGCTTTGTTTCTGTGCACTGGAAAGCAAATCTACAGCAAGTAAAGAATCAAAGCATTAAAGAGCAGATTTGGATAATTCCAAAGGCCTTAGAAAGCCTTCAGAACACCTTCAAGGAGTCCTTCCATCTCTAATAACAACAACGCCTACACAAATGTTCCACTTACACAAATGAGATTCAGAAGAATAACATTAAAAGTGTGAGTTACAGTAATGCCAAACTGTTTTAGTGTTCTATGCAAAGGTTTTCATGCTGCTTTTTGCCCATTTTCTGTACAGAACTAGGCCAGAATTGTGCAGAAAGCAAGAAAATATCACACTAAAAGCTCTTAATCCCATAGGCTTCTTATCATTGCAGTATCACTCTCATTCCCTACAGGGAAAATACATCTCCCCTCAAATAATAAAGTGGATCATTCAGCTCACAGGTAAATATCAAGTTTAGTCCCATTTTGCCTAGGGTGCATTTCATGTTCAGTTCTTTATCTCTAAATGTCTATAAATGATGTAGCAAGCTTTATTAAAAGGTATTTGGAAAGTATATTATGGCTGCAGCAGAACCATTTTACAGCTGGGTTCAGAGTTCGGGATAATTTTGTTTCCTGAGTGCCAAGCAACACAAATTGCCATCTGCCATTCTGCAGTGATTCCATTAGTTCATATCTGTCTTCAACATCAAAACACATTTCCCCACTAATGAATTTCAGACCAATAATTTCCCATCCTGAAATAAATCCATGACAGTCTGTGGTGTAACTGCAGAGCTTTGTGGTGGGTACAGCAAACAGAGCAAGACACATGTTCTCCTGCTGGCAGAACACTGGGATGATCCTGATTTATCAGAAATATTTCAAAACCACCAAGCAAGCCTAGCTCTGTAAACCTCAAAACAAGATAAGCAAAATTTTATATCTGAAGCTGCTTTACCACTGATGCCCCTGTGGGTTCATCATCATAGGACTGATTATTGTTCCCACCAAACCACCAGAGAGAGGAAAAATCCCATATGGGGACCAAAGCTGTGTTTGCAACAGTCAGTCCCTGCTTTAGAAGTAATAAGTTACGTTTTAAATAATTGGTGATTAAGGCATCAACCTCAGATCACCTTCAAAGTGAATGTGGCCAATATACTGAACATCCACCAATACATGGAATTATCTTGGAGTACTGTGTCCCAAACCTGCTATTTTATTAAAATCCAGAGTCCCAGAAAGTTTCAAAACTCTTTAAATGCAAAAAGGATGATGTTAACACCTAAACCTCTGCACCTGCTGTGGCAGGGAGTTGCTGAGGGCATTTTTGAAATCATCCCAAGAGCAGGAGTGACACAGATTCACTGCTCCAACATTCACCACCTTCGGAACCCCAAAATCAGCACCATTATCTGCAGGCAGGATAGATCAGAACACCTACCTCTATATCCTGGATTATCTTTGGGTATAAGGACCTGTAAAACGAATTGGGGGGCCCATCTGTTGGTCTGTTTTTAAACAGGTACTGATCCCTAGAAAGAAGGAAAAACACAGTTTTCAGTGTACCACAAAGAACCCAAACTTCACAGGAATGCAAAGCCTGCCCAGAACAAACCCTCAGCACATATTCTCAAAAACACTCTGAAGAATTTTTGGTATCACTATTACAACCCTTGTGACTTTGTGATTTGACAAATATTTAAACTGTCCAAGGTTAAAAAGGTAACAGTGGTTTCCAGTTCTGATTCCCTGCTCCACAAGGTCTCCAGGCAGCAGGGTGCCATCCCCTTGCTCTGTGCGTGCCTTTGCTCAGGCACACCACTAGAGAGCACAGGGAAACAGGTTTCTGAAGCAGAACAGCTCTCCAGAAACTTGGGAAGGACAGGAAAACTCCAGTGCCACAAACAGCAAGGGTTTCTCCTTGAGAGGCTTCTGCAGCCCAAGCTGCTACTTCACATTTTAAGGAGAAAAAAAAAAAAAGAATTGGAAATACTTCACTCAAAAAAAAGCCCTGCAGAAGTTTTTTGAGACTTGATGGAATTGTTAGTTCTCCCTGCAAAACAGAAATTCCAAATTTGCACACACTCAAGCAAGAAAAAATGGTGACAGACAAGGGAGCACAAAAGGACAGGGACAAAGCTGGAGCAGAAAGGGGAGCTGAGAGCTTTGGCCTCCAGTCCCAGCAGAGCTCAGCAATACCCATTTATTCTAAACTTCCTTTTGGGCAGAGCTCACTCTGAGGGGATTTGTGAAGGAGAACAGTGCACAAGGTGAGTTCAGGTACTTACCAACCCCTTCTCTCCGAGAGCCCCTTCCAGAGCGGGTCTGTGCGTACCATTCTCTCGATGAGCTTCTTCCATAGCATGCCCTCCGAGATGACTCTCTGCCACTCCTTACACACCAGCTCTGCTGCACACAGGGATCTGGCGTCCAGATACGAAAGGATGTTTTCTGCTATGTGATCTAAGCCTTGCTCTACAAAGACATGAAAGCAACCAGGCAGTGAGTGCACAGAGAACAACCAAACCAGCCTTGCAAGACACTGAGAGCCCGGAGCTTTGGGGCACTGCGGGAACATGAGACCAGTGTCACCCCTAGAGCAGCAGTCACAGGTGAGTGAGTGCACACAGATACACCAAAATATCTCCAAGGTTTTGTGCCTTTCCTGCTCTGCTCTGCCTGTTGGACCTTCCTTCTGCCCTGGGGGGAGAATCAGCACAACAGAGCAGCAAAAGCAGCACGGGCAGGCCCAGGGAGGGGATTGTCCCCTGCACTCTGCTCTCCTGAGATCCCACCTGGAGCAGGGATCACAGCTCTGGTGTCCCCAACATAAGGACATGGAACTGCTGGAGCAAGTCCAGAGGAGGCCATAAAGCCAGGCTGGGAGAGCTGGGAATGTTCAGCCTGGAGAAGGGAAGGTTGTGTGGAGACCTCACAGCCCCTGCCAGGGTCTGAGGGGGCTACAAGGAAGTTCCTCTGCATCAGGAACTTCGAGTACCAGGACAAGGAGGAATGGCTTCACTGCCAGAGGGCAGGGATGGATGGGATATTGGGAAGGAATTGTTCCCTGGGAGGGTGGGCAGGCCCTGGCACAGGGTGCCCAGAGCAGCTGTGGCTGCCCCTGGATCCCTGGCAGTGCCCAAGGCCAGGCTGGACGGGGCTTGGAGCAGCCTGGGACAGTGGAAGGTGTCCCTGCCATGGCAGGGGGCTGAAACAAGATGAGCTTTAAGGTCTCTTCCAAGCCAAACCATTCTATGTGGTTCTATAAAACCAAAGTTCAGCAGAATGTACAAGCAGTAGAAAGTATTTTGCTACTTCTGGGCACAGAATCCTTTTCTTCCTGAGCACACGATCCCAAAAGATGGTCATCTTCAAGCACTGCTTTACTAAGCAGCAGCAATGAAAGGCTGGAATATTGATTCTTGGACTCTTCCCTCATACGAAACTATAGAGAATTCAACTCAGCACAGACAGGACTCCACAGGAAGTACAGACAGAGCAGGGAAGGTGTGAGCAGAGATGCTGCAGACACTTTCCTGCAAGGACATCTTTCCTATTTAATCCTTTCCATAATCTGCACCTCCAGCCCAGGTGCTCAGAGCCCATTATCAGGGGACTGGGGACACACAGACATCCCCTACGAAGACCCCAGAAGCAGCTTGACAACCCCTGTGATCCTTTTAGATCACAGTAGGGCTGGATTTATGTCTGAAATGCACTCACCACCCCAGAAACATGTCAGGACTGGGGTCTGGCCCATTGATCCAGGACTCTGTGCTGCAGTATCTGATTTCCCAACTCAGTCAATACCTCTCCAAAGCACTGGGTGCTCAGGCAGCAGCTGGGAGGACGAATAAGTACCACAACAAACCTGCTGAGCTGCCAGCACAGACCTCTCAGGACACAAAGCAGTGGAACAAGTGTTTGCCCCTTGCCCAGACTTTGTATTCTGCTCAGGGGGCCTGACTTAAAAAGGGGATTGCTGTTGAGTAAAGGTCCATACACAGAAACCACTTAGATAATGAACTTGCACTGGATTTAAAATAGCAACCAAACTTTTCTCGTCCACATTCCAACCACAGCATCATTGGTCCCACAAAAAGCCACTGCTAAGTCTGTTCCTGATTTCAAAGGACCTGCAATTTTGCTTTCCACAAAACTCCCCTGAACCTGAGATGTTGAATAACTTCATTTTCATGAGTAACATACACCCCTTGGCCAAGCATGAAAAAAATCTTTCAAACCAGGAGATGACGACCTTTTTAATTTTCCACTTTATCTCATGACAGCTCACTTTAGGCTTCAAATAGTCCTGACAAATCAAAGGAACTACTGTTATTTTTTTAAAGCATTAAGAAACTGTGTTCATACAGTCCTCCACTGCACACTGAATTTCACATGGCCTTCATAAAACTGAACAGCAGCAGAAAGCAGAAACCATTAAATGTAAGCCTTACTCATTTCACTGCACTCAGCTCCCACACCCCAGAGCAGCTCCCACTCGGGTGCTGTCACTGTGGGGCTGTGCCCTCCTGGCACACACAGCCAGCCCACTGTGACCCAGGATCTCACTGAGCTTTAAGGATCAACTGGGAATTATTAGGCAAAAGCCCTTTCTTTATCAAGATGCCCAACTGTCACAGTGCTGTGTAACACTGACCACAGCTAAAACCACATTTTTAATGAGTCACAAACTGTCTCATGATGTTAAAATCTGCCAATCTCATCTTCCATGAACACACAGAGCCTCCCAAGTCCCACACTGAGAGCACACAAATGCTTTGCTCTGCCATCGAATCTATCCTTAAGAGTTCTACTGCTAGCAGAAGTGCACAGATTTAAATTGCTACATTCAAAAGAGATGTCAAGTGAAATATTTACCCGAATTAACACAGTAGGAACAGGTCCAAAGCACAGATACGAAGGACAGGCCCCGTAGATTTATGTCAGACAACATGCAGGACTAAGTTTAAGACACATTAAGGCCTGAAATAGCTGCATATCCCCATTTTACATTAAAAGACAGTGACTTGTTTTAGAAAGTTTCTGAAATAGGTACTGAAATCTATTCATTTTCTGAAGTAAAATGAATTTGACATCTATTGGTAGGCTTTTCAACGGAACACATGACACCCATCTCTTATGCATCTCTTTGCAGTTTTACAGAAAATGGTGAAAAAGAGCTGTTGTTGATTAGAGGGACCAGCTGAAGGTTTGGCTGAATTTCAGTAATAAATTCAAACAATTAAAATTCACAGGGATTTCAAAGGTCTGTGTATAAACATCACTTTGTATGAAAATGAAACCCAAATGTGGGATGTCAGCTCTCTAAATGTGATCACCATTGGATACAAAACAGTCACTTCGATCAGGAACCACAGCCCAGTTACCACTCTGTCACAGAACACAGGGGAAGTCAGATTCCATCACCTCTTCTTCCATTTTTCCTGCATTCTCACAGGTGTAAAATTGGGCAGGACAGCAGTGAGCAAAACCTACTTCTGCTTAAAACAAAAGAATTTGACTTCTTGTAGACAAGTGGAGCCATCTTTTAAAAAGGCATCATGGAATACCCGGAGTTGGAAGGGGCCCACAAGGATCATCAATTCCAGCTCCTGGCCCTGCACAGGATGACCCCAAAAATCCCTCCATGTGCCTGAGAGTGGTACTCCACTGTTATCCTTTAATGTGATTGCAGCCCAACATGAGATTGATTTCAATCAGCTCAGATTAAGTTCCTGGATAAATTTAGACAGATGTTCTTTGCACGCCACAGCACCTTCAAGGAAGGCTGAATATGGGAACAATTCCCAGTATTTACACTGGAAAAAAGCAACAGAAGTGGTAAAGATGTATTTTGATATATACAAATGTGGTGCGAACGACTGTCATCTTACAAAGCTCCCAAAATTTTCTTAGGCAGAAATATATAACATGAAAGATCTGTGTAACTCTGTATCAGCCCTGAGGTACCAAAGCAAACAAAATAAAATTATATTTGAAGATCAGACTTGCACATGAAGGGGCTGGAGAGTCAGTCCTAGGAGGAGGGGCTGAGGGAGCTGGGAAAGGGGCTCAGCCTGGAGAAAAGGAGGCTCAGGGGGGGACCTTGTGGCTCTGCACAACTCCCTGACAGGAGGGGGCAGCCGGGGGGGTCGGGCTCTGCTCCCAGGGAACAGGGACAGGAGGAGAGGGAACGGCCTCAGGCTGGGCCAGGGGAGGCTCAGGCTGGACATCAGCAGGAATTTCCCCATGGAAAGGGTGCTCAGGCCTTGGCAGGGGCTGCCCAGGGAGGTTTGGAGTGCCCATCCCTGGAGGTGCCCAAGGAAGGGCTGGAGGTGGCACTCAGAGCTCTGGGCTGGGGACAAGGTGGGGATGGGGCACAGGCTGGACTCGATGGGCTGGGAGGCTTTTCCAACCCAAATGACTCTGGGATTACCGTGACTCCCTGCTTCACTTTATTTTTAGTTAATCCCAGGTACTCCCCCAGAGGAATCAGCATTCAGTATTTTGAGATCAAGCTGGAAGGAACAGCCACAGTCCCTGCAGGAGACAGCTCTGCCCAGGAAACGAGGAGCACATCCTCCTGTGTGGCCAGACAAGCTCAGTGTTCTCTAAAGTCACTCCTGTGAACAGGAGATGTGGGGGGCAAGGACACCCCTCCCTTTCAGAGTCCTCTTGCACATTTTTTTAAGTTTGCTTTATTAAGAAAACAGAGCACATATAAATCCCCTATCACTTCCTGTGCCCTGCTCTATGTTCTTCATTCCCCTCCATGGACTTAGTTTCTTTCAGCCATGTTTGAAAGAAGAGCCAAAATCCTCCCCAGCACCTCCAAAAGTTGCATTCTCCAGGTTTTGTGAAACTGCAGCACCACATGGCAGCAGATCCTGTCCCACACACCAGGAAGGCCCCCACACAAACACACCAAGGCTACAAGAGCATCACTACCACCAGCCTTTACAGAGACTTCACTTCAGTGGTCCCTGTGCACAGAAAACCATCGGTTTCCAATTCCTTTTAGGATTTGCATCTTCTCCTCTTCCACCCTCAGCGTTCAGCGTTGTCCTGGCATTCCTGGGGTAGCACCCCAGGCTGCTCACACACTGCAGGGAGAAGCTGTGTCCCCATGCTGCCAGCGGCACACAGAACACACCGACCCCTTCTCCCAGGCTTGTTTCCCACTCTGCAAACCATGTCCACACATTTCCCTTTCCAAGAATCCAATGAACCACTGTCCCCAGCAGCAAAAATCCAGAGACATAATTTCTTCCAAAAATTAATTGAAAAATAAATACAACTTAGCAGCAGATTACAATCTAGAGATTCCATATACCCACTTACTGCTGCTCTGCATTTAAGTGAAAAAATGCATAAAGCAAGTGTAAAAACAGAGTTCATATCTGATCACACAGGCTGACACTTCCACGTGTCAGAAGTTGTGAGTAACTGAAAAGAGGATTCAGGGCTGGACAGCACAAAAATCCCCAAGTGTTTTTGCTCTTAGGTCAGCAACAAGAGGAGACAAACTGGATGCACTCACCTAAGCAGAAACTCTCAGAACAACATTAAAATGTAAGACATCCTAAAGTAAAATACCTCTGGCAGTATTTTCTGTACCTGTGGGGTTTGTATGAAAAAGGAGTTTAGACCAAAGCTTGCAGATACACAACTTCTGTGACAACTCAGTTCCAATTCCAGCACAAATTCTTTGGGATACACCAGTCCAACTATTTTAACATGGAACAACACTGGCATCCAGTGGCCAATTCAATTAATCACAGAAGGGATTCAGCCGCCCTGCTGCCCTTCTCTGCCCCAGGAAGCAGCCGTGTAGCTCTATGGAAATGTGGAGGACGTTCCCAAGAGCCTGCACACCCCAGAGCCCCGAGCAAAGCCCCTCTCCCCTCTCTGATTTACCTGGCAGCGCAGTGATGAAGTCCCGCTGTAACATGGGCTTCAGGTAAGAGTTAATATGTCCATGCTGATAGTGACACATTCGGGAAATGAGGTGTTCCACAAATTCCACTTGATCTGATTCAGACCACTGGTCAAAATATTTTATACACAAGTCTTTTTCCTTTTCGTAGTTTCCTTCCGATGGTCTTTTTCTTGAAACAATCACAGATGAAGTTCCATTACTTATCTGGGGTTGGAAAAGGAACATTATTGATATGTTAGTATGTATTTAAATATTGGTATTTATTTATAAACTATAGGAACAGCTTAATAAAAACTCTCTCAAGGAAGAACATGTAAGAAGATGCAAAGAAATAATCAAAGCTAAATTTTAAACACATTCTTCAAGATATGAGCTACATCAGATAAATTTCAAAGACTTTTCAAAGTCCTTCATAGACTTTGCTCCTAAATTACTTCTTACACTGAAACTCTTGAATTCTTCCCTTACACTTCTTACCATTTAAACTGCAAGGAACTTAATTGTTTTTAGAACTACCTTTTCCAGCTCAAAGCAGTGGTTTCTGGGCACATTGCAGTTTGTCTCCACGAATGTTTTGCTCGGGTTCTGGCAGTTAAAATAAGACATAAAGTTGGATATAAATACTCTAATTACCACAAGAATTTGAGACCCTCATGTCAGTGTTGCACTGGTTGTCCATAAATGAAAACTGAGAATCAAGGGCTTGGTTTGTTTTTGCAGAACAGCTCCAGTCAATGTTTGGGACATCCACATAAACACCTCATTAAAATCCTGGGAGCTTCAGCTCCACATCAGGATGACCCGAGAACACGCTGGCAGGAGTCACTGCTAATTAGTGAGCACAGCCTCAGAGTGATGCCAGCTCCTCTGAGCCCCTCAGGAGGCCAAGGGGCTGCTGGGGAGCAACTGGCAGCTCTGAAATATTCCCAAACTTCTTCAGGGCAAATGGGTTGTGAGTCCTTGCCATGCTGAACTTCTCTTCTTAAACAACAGTCACATGCTCAAAAATACAAACGAACTTATTCCCAAGGATCCTTTGACACAGCATTGTCCTTCCAAGGTCAACACAAACTACAAAATCTGAGCAGAACTGGTAATTTCTCAGGGATTATCCACTGGCGTCATCCTTCACTCAAAGGCTGAGCTAATTTTAGGAGGATACAGCCAACGACATCCAAGGATGATTATGCAGACCCGAGATTTGGACGCTTCTCAAAAGCAGGAACACACACAATCCTGGCACCTCTCCTTCTACATCCATGTCAGTCCTACCTGCCACAGGGTATTTTTCTTTGGAGACTCATCTTCATTCTGATCCTCCATTACTGACGTGTTCTGGAAAAAAAAGAACAAATATTACTTCAGCTTTTTACTTGGTGACAATTTCTTGCTCTACAAGCATTACGAAAAAGCAAATCAATTGAACAGATAAAATTCATTTTCCCAGTGAACAGAATTCTCAAAGACTTCTGGCCACAAAACCTGAGTATTATAAATAAATTCCCCTTTAACTGACATGTTTATCAATTCCATTTACTGTAAAGATAACTCCCCAACCCCGCTTCAATTTCCTTTGACAGGTTTTCATGCAGCCTTTCAACGCTTTTCTCACTGGGAAATAAATTCACTTTCATCCTACTCAAGCCAAAGCAATTAAACCTGTCAATGTATTCAACCAGCACTTTCTGCCACAGTTAAATTGCATACAGCTAGGCAAAAAAAAAAATAAAAAAAATCACTATACACTACTTACATGCAACAGAATATGCTTTTTCCCCAGCTCTAGGAACAGGGGTCATTCTCTGCAGAACATCTCTGTAATTCGCTGCCCGGGCTGTGCCTACAACCCTCGGCAGTCACCCCTGCCTTTACTGCAGTGCTCTCCCCACATCACAACTGCTCCTTACCACTGCTCCCCTCCCTTTCCCTCACCAACAAAAGATGGAAGGATTTCTATAACCCTTCAGCTGCAAATGTTTCTCTGAGCTCACCTCTGTCTCCCCAGATCTTCCCCTCCTTTCTGGCCCTGTGGCTGGTGAGCTGCTCCCTGTGCTGTCCATGGCACACCCACCTCCTGCTCCCAAGTCCCTCATTCCCAGGCAGCTCCTGCTTCCCGCAGCCCTGCCCTCCCCAGCCCTGTGCCCAGGAGACTGGCAGAGGGTTAGCAGGACGAGCCGAGTGTCCTCAAACACTGCCTGCATTTATTTCAGCCTTCTTCCCTTCCGTCCCAGCAGAAACAGGAACAAGGGGCTCAAGTAAAATACACAATGGACTAAGTCACACAATTCCCTTACTCCTGCCATCTTGGATTATGGATAACTCCTTAGAAACTACTTCCACCCCCACTTAAAACACAATTCCATCTCAGAAACATTCATCTCCTCTTTCTTCCCTAAGGATGTGCTGCACAAACCCAGAGAACTTGGGAAATGAACAGTATCCCATCTACAGCAACCCTTCCTCCCCTGCCTGCTTGGCTCGAGCTTACCCTGAGCCCTCCCTGAAGGTCTGGAAAAACACGTAGCACATGGACATTGGATGGCAGGACAAAAACTGTACCCACAGGTGATGGAAAGACTCAACTACCTGGTTATGACACACATGACAATGACATGTACAAGCCCAGGAGGTGGCTGGAGGGGAATCCAGAAAGGGATAAAGGCAGGAAATGTTTGGGGTGACTCCACAAAAACACGGATTTTAGTGTTTCTGGACATACATGGAACAGACAATCACACCTTCCATGGGTTTTGAAGTCATGGTCTCTGAAGGGCCAGTCATGGTCTCTGAAGTTACCCATACCCACACCCTGCTCCCAACCAGCCCCCTCACTGGGGTGCAAACCAGTGCAAGGGGTGTTCTCCCCCAGCAGGGAACACACAGCAGCCCCTCACTGACTGGGACCCGGCCAGCCCACACCAGTTACACCATTCTGGAAAGCAAACGTGCCACCAGGGAGCTATGCAGGGTTTCTTTGATTTTATTTTATTTCAATATGAATATGTAAAAATACTCATTAGAGTGATTATACGTTGTTAAGGGTGCATCCAATTAGTGTGTCCTTAAATGAGTAAGGAACATCTCATCTCCTTTGGCAGTTGAAGGCTAAATAAACCCACGGATCCTGGGAGCTACAAGCAAGGAACACTGAGAATATCTGACACAGGTGGCTTGGGTCAGCAAATTCAGCAGAAACCCCACATTTTATCCATTTATCCCCCCTAACTTTCCTTCAGCAGGCACAGTGGGACTCTGCCATTGCATTTCTCCCTTCATCAGAAAATATCTCAGAAATCTTTGCCAGCTTTCCTAGGGATAGAGACTAAGACCTGCCTCCTAAACACGATGTCATCCTGGGAACATTCAACAGGACTACAGCAAAGGGACAGGTAACACAGCTTGATTTTTAGGCTGGAAATGAACACTGTATTCAGATATTTCACCAGGAAGTTGGCAGCTGCATTAATTTAATGGTATCTACTATTACAGCTTCTTGTGCTCTCTCTTTTCCCATCCTGACTCATTCTACACTTTCTTACTGCATTTCAGAGCTTTTAAATCCTTCATCCTTTCCCCTTCTGCTCCCAAATACATATTCTGGTTTTCCTATTATATCTTCTCCTCCTAACTTGCTCTGCTTCTCTTTTAAAACACTTCATTTTGGGGTCATTCCCCCCATCACACACATCCCAATTCAGACTCCAATCTCTCTCTGCAGCACTTAAGCCTACTAATTGGAGACCAGGAGATGATGGGTGGATCCTGCCCTGTTGTCTGGAAGAAGCAATTAGACAACTCTGATCTGTCCTGTCCATTCCCAGCACTTGGAAGAAGGAGGATTTCAAGATTCCTAACAGCTGGTGTCACCAGCCCTGGCTCCTGGGCTCCAGCCCTTGTGCAAGAACACAGATCGGCATCTCCAAGCCCAGCTCTCCCATCCCTCAGCCGGCACCTCTTGCTCACCCCACCCACCTCCGGTTTCCCAAGCGGCTTTGAAGTGGCACCACCACGGAATTCACCCCGATTCCCTGCAGCTCTGCTGCTGAACAGCTCCAAGGGCTGATGGAAGCGGTGACATCTCATCCCAGCGATCCCAGGAAGGCCAAGCTGCCCTTGCAGACATTCTGCAGGCGAGACTTCGACCCCCACAGGAGCCTTGCAGCTTCTCACAGCGCAAGCAGAGCTTCTAAATATTGTCAATTCATCTTGTTTATAGGTTCATTTTTTCCAGAGATTCTTGTGAACTTGCTCACAGCTCTTGCAAAAGTAGAATGATTATTTCCAACCAGCTGTCATTCCTTAATTAGTCAGCCTGGAGTAAGTGCTCTCCATCCCTACTGGGAACGGCAGCGACAGCCAAGAGATAACAATGGGTCCAAGCTGGGATGTTTTGTTGCTGCCTTACAGTTGCTAAAACCCGACTGAATCGAGTTCCACCGAGCAAAACCCCAGTCTCTCTTTCCACTGACTGTAACCAGAAATGGCAGTAAAATTTACACATTGCTCCACAAGCTGGGCAAGTTTAAAAGCTCATTTCCGGGAGATTTGCACGCCACATTCCTTGCTTAGTCCTGCAGAAACTTTAGGCTTTCTTTAAGTCTTTCTGCTCCACAATACCTCAAGTTTCTGGGATTTCTATGGGGTGCAGATAACCATGGCAAAAACAGGTTCACAATTTACTTGGAGAGAAAGAGGTTCTGACAAGCCTAATTACATCAAGCTAATTCCCTTTGGAGATTACGAAAAGCTTCTGAAATAGAACCAACTATGAACGATCCCCAAAGGCACAGAAATTGTAGGTATTATAAAACTCCATAAATCACAGTTTCAATTAAGATCCTTGGATACCAGGTAGCAACTGATGTCTCAAGCACAGCAGTTCCATGGATGTGAGGGGCAAAAGCACCCCGTGTTTTCCTGCAGGTGACTGGCACTGCAAGGCTCCCCTCCCTCAGGAAAAGCTGCACCTTTTCCAGCAGAAATCCACCAAACCTGGACAGGCTGCTCCAGATTCCCAGCAGGCTGCTCTTAGCCTGGGTTTGCACCGGGCTCCAGGAGCTGGGAGTGTCTTGAGTCACTAAATTGCCTGGGCAGGAGATCAGCCCGGCACAGCTTTGTTCTCAGCCCACTGGGAGCTGCAGTATCGGGACAGCAATTACGGCAGGGATAGCAGGAAATCCTGGGAACTGGGGCAGGACACAGAGGTTTCAGGAGCAGCACCGAGCACGGCAGACAGCACTGCTAAGTTTCTTTGATGATAAAGTTTTCCCTGACAAAGGAGGGATTCACAGGATACAGAGGATGGATGGACAAAACAAGACAACAGCTGTGTTACCTTGAAAAAAAGAAGAGAGTCCCACATTTGGGCTTTAATGAAAGGGGGAAAGGGATAGGAAACAAGAACTTCTGTTTCCCACTACCCTTGAGACTACACCAGTAATTCCCACCTCAGTTAAAGACCAAGCTAAGTCTTCAACAGTCTTAACTTCTCACAAGATTCCCACTCTATGGAAAAAAACACCTGGAAATTTCAGTTAAAGTTACAAAAGAAGCAAAACCAATTAAAACAATTCAGCTCAACAGGCTCTGACTGATGTCCTTTAACAAACACATCTGACTTGAAGAAGTTGAAGAACCAATACAAAATACCTAATACATAATTGGACCCCTTGGAGTCAAACTCTGCAGGTCGAGTACACAGAGCTGGAGCTTCAGTCCCCTCCTGAACCCAGCTCTGCCACACAGGGACTGCTGGAGGTCCCGGCACACATTTCCAGGGAAAGTGAGGAATCCACCATCCTCTGGGACAGCTGGAGCCAGCAGAAAGGGAGGAAGCTGGGCAGCCATCTGCACCAGCTAAAAGTGATGAGCACGTGCCCCTCATGGCCTCCTGCTTTTAATAGAGCCAGAAACTGCCAAATGCTTCAAAGCATTTCCAAACGAATGTGAGCCTCTCCTTGGGGAGAAAAGGGCAGCATTTGCTAACCCAGGAACCTGTTAAATAATGTTTATTAACAACATCTTGATACTTGATCAGGGATAAGAGGGGATTTTCCTCTTTTAACTATGGAGAGACTCGCAGTAAAAATATCCTGTAGCACAAATATGAAGTTAATTTGGAGAACTCCTAACCTAGACTGCACAAGATGGGAATCAACCCCTCTCACAGCAAGGACCAAATCCCTTCCTTCTCACCCTCCTCAAGATCTGTCTGTGAAGAAACGCAAAACTCCTGCAGAGCTTCCAAAGCCCAGGTCAGGAACAGGCGGCCACTGACAAAGGGTGCTTGTCCCACCCACGGCAAATTCATCACCACAAAGCATTTCTTTGGAAGCACAGCCGTGGCCTATGGATGGAACAATAGCATCAAAGCTCACGTGAAAGCATCAAAAGGTATGGACAGGAATTCAGATCTGGCCAATAAAGATGTTGGGTTCACAGAGGAGGCAGCACCAGCACCAACAGACCTTCAGCTACAGGTTTAACCTCACTCCATTGCCTACAGAAAATGGTTCCTTGCAATATTTTTCCATTAATTTTGTATTTTTAATATAGTGAGATAGTCCCATCATAGCTTTACACAAAAATAAATACTAATTTCCTTGAGAAAAACAGAAAATAGAGCCCACAGTCACATGATTTTCCACATAAAGAGTTTCTGAAAATAGCTGATATTAGACAAACTCAATCCACTGTCCACAGCCACTATAAAGCACTCGGAAAAGCAAAACTCTGAGGTTCATCAACTTAAATTTGATTTAGTTTCCAGCAGCCTTGTGAGGAGCAAGGAGCTGGACTGGATGATCCCTATGGATCCTTCCAATTTGAGATTCTGTATGAATCCCTGGATGATTCCCAGACCCCCAGACTGGGCCAGGCTGGGAGGGCCCGCAGGGCTCAGCTGGTGCCAGCTCCCTGCCCCAGCAGGGCCATCCCAGAGCCCAGGGCACAGCAGTGTGCCCACACAGCTCTGCCATGGCCCCAGGGAGGGACACTGCACAGCCTCTCTGCACAGTCTGCCGGGGCTGGGCACTGCCCAGGGCAGAAGTTCTGCCTCCTGGGCAGGGGAATTGCTGGGCTCAGGCCCTGCCCGTGGCTCTGGGGCCGCTGCTGGGCCCCGGAGCAGAGCCCGGGCCCTGCCCTGAGCCCTCCCTGCAGCCAGGGACACCCAGGGCCGAGGGCCCCTCTCAGCTGGGGCTCCTCTCCAGGCTGAGCAGCCCCGGCTCCCTCAGCCTGGCCTGGGCACGGAGATGCTCCAGGCCCTTCCTCAGCCCCGCAGCCTCCGCCGGCCCCGCTCCAGGAGCTCCCTGGCCCTGCTGGGCTGAGGGTCCAGAGCTGGGCAGAGGGGCAGGATCCCTCCCTGACCTGCTGGGAATGCTCTGCCCGGTGCCCCCAGGGACCCCATTGGCCTCCTTGGCCCCCAGGGACAGCTGGTTGTCCACCAAACATAAAAGTCCACTCTGCTGCCCATGGCCATGTCTATATTTGATGTCTGCATTAGTAACTGCTTATTTCAGCTTAAACTAAACTATTTATGTAAGCACTGGGATCTGCACGAATTAAGCTGAACATGCTTCAATTCTTACCTAGCTCGCTGCTCTCCCAGTTGCCAGGTTTTATTTTAGTGCAGCTATTGCTGGAAGTTCAAACAAAAATATACTTAAAATACTTAAAGAGTCTACCAAGAGCCAACAGCTGAAGGCAAAATTAGAAAAAAACCCTCATACTGAAAATAGGGTATCAATTTTTATTTGGCCTCTGACTAACCACCAGAAAGTTTAGAGGAAGACATGCTGAATTCAGCACCACAGTTTCCCAATTTGTGTTTCACGCTGCTACAAACAAACTCCAAAGTTTGACCACAAGTTACAGATGGGAAGTTTTTAAAAGATACCTAATGCTCTTCCATACCCAGTTTGACACCTCTCAAGGGCTTGTTTTGCAGGAGGTTTTGGCCATAGCAATAAATTCCCCTAAACTAAAATTGCTTGCTCTTGCCTCTGTTAAGAGAAGGAAAATCTCAAGCCACTCCTCACCTAAATGCTCCAGAACAGTTATTTTTACAGGTTCCAAAGACTACAAGCAGTTACTAACCAGGTCACTCTGCTTAATCACCAATGCTTTGAGGATTGGCAATTAGGACCACTATTTTAACTTCGTTTCTAGAGTATCAGTCCTCACCTTAAACTCATTACAAATTAATTTGCTGATCTCCTGCACATACATATATATATATATATAAAAATATAAATAAACTGTGTATCTCTTGAGTATGTCTGACTTCACATGGAGCTAATCCCAGAATGATACGGGTTGGAAAGGACCTTAAAGCTCTTCTTGTTCCAACCCCCTGCCATGGGCAGGGACACCTTCCACCATCCCAGGCTGCTCCAAGCCCCAATGTCCAGCCTGGCCTTGGGCACTGCCAGGGATCCAGGGGCAGCCACAGCTGCTCTGGGCACCCTGTGCCAGGGCCTCCCCACCCTCCCAGGGAACAATTCCTTCCCAATATCCCATCCATCCCTGCCCTCTGGCACTGGGAAGCCATTCCCTGTGTCCTGGCACTCCAGGCCCTTGTAAATCATCTCTCCCCATGTTTTGTTGTTGGTTCCCCCTTCACGTCCTGGAAGGCCACAATTAAATCTCCCCAGAGCCTTCCCTTCTCCAGGCTGAACAATCCCTATTTCCTCAGCCTTTTCTCATGGGAGAGGTGCTCCATCCCTCTGACCACCCTGCTGGCCCTCAGAGGTCAGGTCAGTGCGGGCTGTGCCCAGAGTCACACCACAGAACTTGTTTTTAAACTGAAATTACACATAAAAATGCTCAGCAGCTCAGGATTACTTTTCTGATCCAATTCCATGAAATAGTAAGCAAGGACTCCAACTGCACCAGTGAGCCTTTGGTGATGGCCCAGCCTTTTACCAGGCAGCTGTGTGCCCAAACTGCAGCCTGAGCCTGCCTGGCAGGACAGGACTTTAATCCTTACCCCAGGCTGTGAAGGACTACAGCTGATGGAGAACCAGAACAGCAAAATCACTCTGTGGCTTTTAGAACTTCTGCAATAATGTATTACACGTTCTCAGAAAGATTTACATAAAAAATATTCACTATTGACTGTTAGTTCAAGTGAGGTTGTCATAAGAAACAGAACAATTCCACTTCTGTCCAAGTTCAGAGCTATTTTCCAGCATGCCTCCATTTCCACACAGCGAGCTGATGTCACCAGAAAAACAACGTAATTACTGCAATCCCAAGGGACATCCAGGGGGGGTTTGTTTGGTTTTGTTGGGTTTCAAATACGCAGTAACTGCTCAGTTCCTAAGGGCAGCCTTACCTCAACAGGTACTACAGGATCACATCGAACAGCACCTTCCTTGCGTAACGGCTCCAAAGACACCCTAAACTCTCATTTAATGTTCTGAGTGTCTGGAGTAAAGAGTCACTAACCCAAACCTGCCTGTACCCTCCTATAAAAACACGCTGTATTTACAAGGACAATGAGTAGGAATTGTGTAATTGTAGCAATTTGATGACTCATCCCTGCACCACTCCAGCACCAAAGCACGGCCTGCAAAACTTGCACAAACCCTTGTGCTGGATGGAAAACCAGAGCCCAGACACACAGAAACCACTCTGCCCACCTGCCCCTCAAACAGAGAGCACCACGGATGCAGGATCAGGAGAAATGGCAAAAGCAGCTGGCACTTCAGCCAGGCCAGGGCTGGGGGCTACCTTAAGGTGCCCAGTGCTCAGCTTGAGCTGCCAGGGGGAAATTGTCAATCAATAAAATAATAATAATCATCATCATAATACTCTCCCAGCTTGTGCAAGAGCAGCCAGCAGTAAGAGGAGCCAGCAAGGCTCCCTGCAAAGCCTCACCTGCAGCTCACTCAGATGAAAACTGGCTTCCTTTTCCCAGCCCTGCACTCTGCAGCCCCTGCCCAGCCCAAGAGGAGCTTTAATTTAATTCCACCTTCAGCCTACACGTGGTGTTTGTTCTCCAGATTCATGCCTTTCACTGTCCAGTCACTCAGCCTTCCTTGGCAGACACTGATGTGTGCAGGAACCCCAATCCACACTCCTGCCAGAGCAGCAAAACCTCGATACTCAAACCGTGTATCAAAGCAGTCATTGAGCTTATCCCGAGCTTATCACTGATAGCACTGCTAACAGTTGCAGTCACTTGCCTAAAACATTTCTCAATTAACTTTCACGACTCTAGAGGCCAAATACCTCACAAGAGAAATCCTTTATGCCTGTGAATAACTTTTTTTAACAGCAAAATGTTTAAACCAGAAACATGGCCCTGACAAACTGGCTGTAGGAATGTACACAGATATCAGGAGCGAGGTATTGGTTTGCTTTTTCAGTTTGTTTTTTTTAATGAAGAGAAGTTACCACAAGTTCTCAACTACAATTATTAGCAGTAGTTTTGCACTAACGGTTCACCTATTTTCCACATAAACTCATTTAGGCAGAATCGGCACTTTAAATCTTAATCCATCCCAAAGTAGAACAGTTTTTCCTCTGCACTTCTAAGACTCACGGGAAACTTCAAACCATGTTACTCACACAGTGAACTCACTGAAGTTCTGAAGGAAAAGCAGAGCTTAAGTTTTTAAAGCTTTGCCTACACCATGTTACTTGTTCAGAACATCTGCACCTACAACTGTACCAAAAGCTACTCTAAATAAGCAGATTTGGTTAGGCAGTTAGGAGGATTAGGTATGTCAAGCTTTTGGGTTTTTTTTTTTTGTTATAATGAAAACATTTAAGTAGTATTTACTACCTTAGAAACTGTCTCAACGCTTAGTAAAGAGCCCCTTTAGCTTTTATTTCCTGTATTTAGAAAGCATCCAAAAAAGAAAACTTGAAGGGAAAATACTGGCTCGAGGTGATCATTGCTTATCTGCCTTTTAGAGCAGATGCAAAGAGACCTCTTCAGATCCACTCAGCTCATCATTTATAGGACTTGTAAAAGGAAAACAAACTATTTAAAGTTGCATTTCAGTGCTGACTGCTCAAATTAGCACATCTGACCGAGGGTTGAGCACAGATCAGCAGCTGAATTCAGGGCTCCAGGAGCAGCCAAGACACTCCAGAGCCAGCTGATGCATCTCTGCAACACCCAACTGCTCCATCAGCACTGCTGTTTCCCAGCCCAGAACCTGCCCCATCACCTCCCACAGCCCTGCAGCTCCCACGGAGCATCCTTGCCAAAACCCCCCGTGCTTGTGGACACCCCCACTGCAGAGCAAGGCAAAATCAAATTCCAGAAGCTCCAAAAGCTGGACATTTTTCTCTGCACCACATTCATGGGTAAACAGGGCAGAAGACACCACTCTGCCCCACACAATTAATAAGTGTGAACAGTATTCCAGATAAAAGGTAGGGTAAGTAACAACTGGGAAGCAAATTTCAGGCTAAGCTAGTAATTAGATCAGTTCAAATTCATCAAAAATAAATTAGCCTCTGTTAAGATTAACTACACATTTGCAACTTGGCTGCCTGGTGCAAAGTTAAAATACTTCAAAGGTTATTCCTGGTTTCCCAGAGGGAATTTAGGTTCAGATCTCTCCTGCTGTTTCCATATCAAACCAAAGGGAGCTACCTCAAAGTGCCAGCCCAAAGCACAACCCTCAGCACGAGGGGTTTGAAGAGCTGGGGGAGGCAGGGGACACTCAAGGGCCTCAGACACTGCAGCCAGGGAAAGATCCCCATCCTTAATGCCATTTTTTCAAAACCTGATTGATTTTCTTTTTTCTCATATCCACTACTGCTTAGTACTTCTGTCTTTCCCTGAGGTCCAGAAAGTCCCTGGCAGTGTCCAAGGCCAGGCTGGACGGGGCTTGGAGCAACCTGGGGTAGTGGAAGGTGTCCCTGCCATGGCAGGGGGTGGCACTGGATGAGCTCTAAGGACCATTCCCACCCAAAGCACTCCATGAAAAGCCCTGCAGCCCTCTAACCCTCAAGGAAAACAACATGGAACCGAAGGAAGAGAAGCAGTGGACACGAACTTGCAGCCTGAGGAAGTGGCTGAACAACAAACAGCACATAGCAAAGCACAGATAAAGGAAGAATAATTTAAAAATAAGCAGCTACAAACAACTGCAAGCCCACAGCCACAAATTCATTGCCGTTAAATACTAAGGCACCGAGATGGGAGAACCAAAAGCAGATATTAACTTCAATTAAACATTCAGTACTTTCTTTTACATCCCTTCTTGCTTTGCCCTGGCACCAGGACTGTACCAGAATTTATTCTCGTTCTTTGGGTTTTGCTCTTCTTCCCCAAGGAATAGCAAAACTTTAAGCAGGTTTTGAACAGGCTTCTATACAAACTTTTGCAGTAAAAGCTATACAAAGGTTACTCAAAGCCACTGAAGAGTCTGAAATACTAAACTTGCAGTAACCCTCAATTATTGATCTTTTGCAAAATAGAAGGTATTTGCACGCAAACGAAATACAGAAAAAGCAGCCAGTGCAATGAAAATTCAGTAAACCTGAAGCCTAGAACCGGTGAGCTACTCCAAGGAAGAATCCTGTCCTGTTCCAAGTTCAGCTGTTTCCTCCAGAGGTGTATGGCCGTGTAATCCAGACTTGGCAGTTCATGAAAGTGTATCAATCTCCACAACTGCTCGGGAAATTCTAATCACTCGCTAATTGTCTGAAACACAAGCTTTTGTTTATGCACAAGTTCAGCGTGGGTTTGGAACTGCTGATATCCAAGCAACCCAGAACCCGGAGAAAGCCTTATCTCTATGAAGGCTGCAGCCTAACTGCAGCTAAAGGAAAAAGCCTTCAGTAATACAAGATGTAAAAAAATACTCAAATCATTTTTTTAAATATCCACCCAGCCTTGCCTGGGGTTAGGCAGACACTCTGCACTCGAGTGCTGATTTTATCTGGCTATTCAAAGGCATGTGCAATTGCATAATTTAGATTTCACGTGATTTATATAATAGATGGTAAATGTTCCTGACCTGGAAGGTCGGCACCACTTCTCTCTACAGCTTCAAGATCCAGGTGATGAGTACAAAAAGCACCTCACTGTAAGACTCTACAGAACAGGGTTTGAGAGCAGCAGGAACAGTTGCCCCACGTTTCAGGGTCCTGGGTTTGGAAGATTATTTTCCATCCATACCACATCAGTGCCTGATGTCACAGCACAGCTTCTTGTGTGAGAGAAGGGTGGCAGAGCTGTGGCACAGGGCAAACCAAAGCCAGGGCCAGCTGTCACCAAGCCCTGGTGCACCCCAGCCCCAGCGCTGTGCCCGGGGCAGTGCCAGCAGCAGCCCCTTCCCCAGGCCTGGACAGGATGGCACCGAGGAAGGAAAGCTGCTGGGCCTCACTCCTGAACACAGGGGCAGCCCCAGAGAGTCCCAGCTCTGCTCCCTGGGGCCTGACCCGCAGCCTGAAGGGGCTCTGGGAAGGGTAACTGGAGTCAGCAAGGCTGAAAACGAATTGCACAGATACTGCAGGACAACACAGAGATCTCTACAGCAGAGAGGTGACAATCACTGAGCAGCAGCAATCTGCATTTTTACCACGCAGGTACTGAATCCCAAGCCCTTTAGCCTAACCCTTTTCATTTTTCCCCAAACATGGACTTACACACAAGCCTGAGACTGTCAGAGTATATTTGCTTTAGCAGCCCAGGCTTAAATGTACAGAACTGTAGGAGGGTTCCTGTAACATTACAGCAAGTATTTTTTCAGAATTATATGCCTTTAATAAACTCTCCAGCTCAAGAGTCTTCAAAAGCAGACAGAAGTGTTACAGTTTTCAAAGCTCAAGTGTGCATTCAAATCCTGCCATCATGTATGGCAACTTTAAAGAGATCTAAGAGATCTCCACCTGATCCTCATTTAAGTGATTTTTTCAAACAGAGCAGTTAATCATCAGCTACTGAGTAAAACTCAGAAAGAATTTTACTGTCCACTTTCATTCACTCTTTTTTTTAATGACATCTCTTTTTTTTTGTATTTTCCATCCAATTTAAACTCTAACAGTCCTAATCCATTTAGCACAATTATATTGAACACTTACCAGTTACAGCATGGAAGACATGCCAAAATATATTTACATTCATACACTTTATAGCAAATATTTAGCAGTCTATTTATTAAAAAATAACATAGAAAAAGCAGAACAGATGCAGGAAAACCCCGTCTGGAAGCACAGTTTGGATCCCCCCTAAATACTGGCTTAGTGCATCAAAAATTGTGTGTGAACTTGAAGAATCCAAAAACCATGTAAGAATTAAAAAAGCAAAGAGTTCAGAACAAGTTGAAGGACATGGAACTGTTGGAGCAAGTCCAGAGGAGGCCATCCAGGTGCTACAGGGACTGAAGCACCTCCCCTGTGGAGCCAGGCTGGGAGAGCTGGGAATGTTCAGCCTGGAGAAGGGAAGGTTGTGTGGAGACCTCAGAGCCCCTGCCAGGGTCTGAGGGGGCTGCAGGGAACCCAGAGAGGGACAATTCATCAGGAACTGGAGTGCCAGGACAAGGGGAATGGCTTCCCACTGCCAGAGGGCAGGGACAGATGGGATATTGGGAAGGAATTGTTCCCTGGGAGGGTGGGGAGGCCCTGGCACAGGGTGCCCAGAGCAGCTGTGGCTGCCCCTGGATCCCTGGCAGTGGCCAAGGCCAGGCTGGACATTGGGGCTTGGAGCAGCCTGGGACAGTGGAAGGTGTCCCTGCCATGGCAGGAACGAGATGGGCTTTAAGGTCCCTTCCAACCCAAACCATCCCATGATTCCATGATCTTCAACAGCTGAGAGTCTCCAACCTCAGCAGTGCAGTGGCACTGGACACACTCAGTGCTGACCAAGTGAGAAGGCTGGGATGGAGATGGGATGGAGACAGCAAACCAGTATTGCTCCTCAAGGGCAACAGCGTCAACTCAAACTTCTCAAGTGTGTGTAAAATCCACCTGGGAGCAATGGGAGACCGCCCTGCACCACAAAGCCAAGCCTTTCCACAGTGAGGCTTTGCAAACAGGACTATTTTGCCACAGAAATATTACAGAGAGGAGTAAAAAGCTCAGTTTATAGTTCTTTCTTTCTCTGCTGTACCACTTCCTCCAGCCTTGCCAGATGGGGACTGGTACAATTTGCTCAATCCCCTGCTGTGGCTGTAGCCAGCTGTGCTACCCTTGACGTATTTGGATTCTCCCACCACTTCAAAGGATCACAAAAAACCAAACCAACCACCTCTGTGAAGACTCTTAAATGTCAGTCTTGAAGGCCTACAAAACAACTCATCAGATGCAAATCACGGAGGCTCAGGGAAAGCTGGCAATGGGCAGCCTGCTAAGCACCCAGGAGTCTGTCACATGGAGGATAAGTGGCCTTTTGATGGTGACTCAGAGCGGCACCACCAGAATCAGCAAAACCATCAGCACTGGTACCAAACAGCAGCTGAATTCCCCCGGGCAAGGGACCCACCCTCCTGCCAGGGGGGTCTGATGAGGAGCCTGCAGTGCAAAGACACCGCACAAATGTAGTTCCAACCTTGGTGGGAAATACTTGATTATGTATTTCTGCTTCCTAGAAAATTCCTCTGTGGGAAAGAGACAACACCTGCAAGGAAGAGGACTATGTCACACACACCCAGAACAGACTGCCCTGCGGCTCCTCCTCTCCTCAGCCAGATTTCCCTCCTCCATCCCTGCCAGCATGAGCATGGCACTGCGAGAAGGCAGGCAGGGAGCAAGGCACATTTCCTAACACATTTCTTTCCACCGTAACAGGATCAGAGAGAAAAAATCCTCTCTTCTGAAGGAGGCTGAGAAAGCATCAACACGAGGCTGAGGCTAACAGCATCCCTCCTGCAGATGCTTCGGCAGAGCCATCAGGAATAACAACTCCTGCCCACCACTTGTGAAATCTCTCAGGCTTAGTGGGGCTGTGTTAAGCTTTCTGAGGGACACAATTTATGTCTGACATTACACTCACTGTTGCAGCTCTGAGCAACGGGCACTGAGTTTGCTGAGGGAAGGTGCAGTACCTTGTGGTGATCCATGAATTCACCATGGAGAACCTGACTCCACAGGGACATATCCTTCCCAGTGTGGAGAGCATAGAGTGGGATCTCTGCATGGAACAGGAGAGAAGCACTAAGAAAAGGCAGGCCAGCAAGGCACCCAAAGGAGTAAGGACCGGATCTCTAAGCTCCTGTGACTTTTTCTGTGTTCACAAGTCCCTCCTGCAGCAGCAGCTTAGTGATGTATCTAAGAGGAACTCATATCACCACTTCCTCCTCATCTCGCTCACGAAGATCAGTGATTAAGTCAATTACTAACTGCTGAATACTGGCAACTTCTGAAGAGAAGACCAAGATAAGAGAACTGCCCACCAAGAGGACCAGGCTCCTGAACAGGGCCACTCTTCTGTTCAAGCACACTTGGCAGCCTGGGGATGAAGTGTATGACCTTTAGTGCTCTCCAAAAACCACTGAAAACAACAAAGTCCAAAAAAAGCACTCGTGTGTATCAAGCTGTTTGTAGCAGCAAAACCCTTTCCCCACAAGCAGAAAGGTCAGTGGCTGGCAGCACCCAGATGGTGCCAGCCAGGGGAGGCCACCACAGGTGACCCCAACCTGCCACGTGGTTTCCCAGGCTGCTCCCCCCTTTTGCTGACCACAGGGAATACAGCTGGGATCCTCAGCAGGAGCCACAGCCAGCTACAATGAGGGATGTAGGTCATGTCCCAGGCAAACCAGGAACCAAAACTCACAGATATTTACTCCATTTGCTGCTTCTCACATATCAGGGACACATTTCTGCTCCTCAGCTGAGGAAAGCAAAGAGCAGAGCTCTGGCTCAGGGCTCAGTCCTGGGAGTTACTCCAATGAGTAACCACTCACTTCCACTTCCAAACAAACACTAGGAACTGGCCCAATACAGAGACGGTCTCTTCCTGCCCCTAAGGATGAACAGGCTCAGTTAATAATTAAAGCCATAAAGCCAAAAGCACTCAGATACACAAAGGACAACAGAGAAGTGCTTATCAGAACCCTTCCCTTCAGATAATAAATCATGCCTGGGAAAAGCAATCCCTGCATTTCACATTTCCCCATCCTCCTGGAGCCTGGATCCAGCACCAAGCCATGGCTGGCCACCCCATCAGAAGCACCACAAGAAGCTGCTGTGACTGTAAGGGACTCCCAGACTGCATCCAGAGTGCTCATCCCAGTTTGGGCACTCCAAAGGAAATAGGCTGGGATATGGGGGGATGAGCAGGACGGCCAAGCACTGCAGCACCAGGGGGAATAAAATGCAATGCTACCCTTTGCAAAATAGCTGCAGTATGTGCAGCTACCACCAAACCGAGCTGTCGGATCAGGCCTCACAAGCTGTAACACCCACACTGAGAACTAAAAAAAAAAAAGTTATTACAACAAACTGCTGAAAACAAACCCCAAACTGGTATTACTTGTCACTGAGAGTAGACTCCAGCCAGAAGGAACAACACTGGAAAGCACTGCTGCTGATTACCAGAGGGAAAAATGGCCATTTTTACCTTGGATTTAGGGACTGGGGAATCCAGGCCATCCCCCTGCCCACACTGCCCCCAGACCCACCATGGGTAGCTTTAATTGCTTCTACACTGCTGGCCTTGGTTTGAAAGCTCCATCTCTGAAAAGTCTGTTTAAACACAGGGACAAGCACAAATATTTCAGATATTGGAGAGAACATTTTGTTCCTTTAAAGAAAAGGAATCAAATACGTATTTCTTTTTAATGGATCTGTTGGACTGTTTCCAAAAAGAAATGGTAACAGTTCCACTGTTTTGAGGCAAAATACCAGAAAACATGTCAAAGAGGTATTTGTAAATGACTTCAGAACTAACAGAAGCAGCAAGGCAGTTGTCTGGTTATGACAACTCATTTTAACAGCTGCAGAGAATAACATTTCCAAAGGGATGCAGGCTCCACAGTGACAGGCCACTCATCATTTCCCATTTGTGATTTCATGCTCCGGAGGAGAAGGTTTGAGCAGAGCCCATCTCTGGCACTCGCTGTCGTTGTAAGAAAACTGCATCGTGTCTGTGCCTGAATTTGTACCGGAAAAAGAGGATGAAGAAATTTTCATGTTCAATTCTTAGCTTTCAACTACAAGTTTTTCCAACTACACTTTCTGTTGTTGTGCTTCCTTCTGGTATCAGAATAGAAACATCAACAGAAACTCAAAATTAGTAAAGAAAAACAAACAGAAGCTTAAGCAAGTTAATGCTAAATTGTAACATCAATAAATAGAAAGATAAACTTCCTTCTGGAAACTTCCGTGTTTAAATTGAAAGAAGGGAAATTTATGTTAGATACATGGAAGAAATCCTTCCCTGTGAGGGTGGGGAGGCCCTGGCACAGGGTGCCCAGAGCAGCTGTGGCTGCCCCTGGATCCCTGGCCCCAGGCTGGACACTGGGGCTTGGAGCAGCCTGGGATGGTGGAAGGTGTCCCTGCCCATGGCAGGGGGTGTGGAACAAGGTGGGCTTTAAGGTCTTTCCAACCCAAACCTCTGGGGATTCCTTGTGCCCCAGCTCAGCTGTGACAGCACTGAGACTCCTCTCTGCTAACAAATAACTGCCTTTGCAGGGAGTGCTGGAGTAAGGAATAAACACCTACACCCTGGTGCTCCAGAACTCCACATGCCACTGGCAAATAGGTTCTCCAGAACAGTAATAAATTACAAATTGGCCAACTGAAAGGGATTTTAAGAGCTCCATTTTTGTGAAGACAGCTTCCAGTTACGGAGGATCAATTGACACACTCCTGCCAATCCATAAGCAGCAATGACAGGAGCAAGAACCAAGTCGATGTCACATTCCTACTGCTTGTCCACCTCCAGGACATGTGCTGTGAGAATCACAGCCTCAGTAAGGCTGGAAAAGTTCTCCCAGCCCATCGAGTCCAAGCTGTGCCCGATGCCCACCCTGTCACCAGCCCAGAGCACTGAGTGCCACCTCCAGGGACGGGGACTCCATGAAAAGGAAAATGCAGATGCAGGAGTGCCTATGGAGCCGGACACCCTGCTGGGCAGAGGCCAAGGATAAAGGACAGGTAAAGCCAAGGATAAAGGACAGGTAAAGCCAAGGGTGCCATCCCAAGCCTCTGGAGCACTGGGAGAAGGGGCTGGGAGGAGTCGGGAGACTCGAGTCTGAAAAGGCCACTGCATGAATGTCAAGATCTGGCCTGTGGAGGAACAAGCTGACATCTCCCACTGGCAGCTCGGGAAGTGAGACATTTCTTGTTCCTGCAGTGAATGAACTCTGTTAAAGCTTCCAGGCCACACACCCCATGTGTGAACACACAGGGAAAGAGGAGCAGGGCACTATATGCAATTAAGCTGAAAACTTTAAGAATAGATGGAAAGGTGTAGGAAAGAACCTTTTCTAATAACCCCAAAGACCTTGGGAGGGTGTAAATAAGCATGAGAAAACCTAAGCAGAGTTTTAGAAGAGAGATAATTTTTTTTTTCTAAAAAAAGAAGTGAAAGAAAAGTGGAACTGAAGACAGGGAGGAAAGTTGGTGGGGCAATATTTGGTTACTGGGTTAATTTCATGACATCTCTCTAATAATTCATTTCCCAAGACTTATTTCATCACCTCCTACATTATGCAATAATTCCAAGTGATGCCTGGGCTCTTATCTTCTGCTGCTTAATGAGCAGTGTTCACTCCACACTGGAGATGTTTACTCACAGAGCCCAGAACCCCGGACGTGTCTCTGCCTGGCAGCCCTGCTGGAGCCACTTCCCACATCAGCACCACAAAACTCACTCCAAACCCTGCAGTGCTCCAAGGATGAGGCCATGGAAGGTGCTGTATCCACAGGGTTGCATCACACAACTGGTAACAGAACCAGTTTCTCTAGAGACCTAAACAAGAGTTTTGGTTTTAATCTTGCACAGAAATCCGTATCAAAGCAAATGAAAACAGGAGCTATTGGATACCAGTGCATTCATGTACAAAAACATCATTAAAGATAATTAAGCAGTTAAAACTAAGGCCTTGTAGCAGTTCCAAGTATTATGAACTGGCATTTAATATGTGCTTCTCCATGCAACAGAAACAAGTGTTAAACGTCAGGGACTTTATTTCCTAATAATATCAATTAAACCAAAAGCCAGAAGCAGATGAGAGCAAACCTCAAGTACCACAAATAGGAATAAATATTTTTTAATAAATTACTTGTCTCTCTTCTGCATTCACTAACCACTCACAGAATGCAGAAAGCAAATACTTCTCCAGTAAACTGCAGGCACTGTGAAGGTATTGTAGTGCACGAGGAAAAGCACAGAACACACACCCAGACTGAGAACGGGAACACCTCCCCAGCCACGGGCAGAGCGGATTTGCTGAAATGCTACAGCTTGATTTTATACAGCCTTGTTAGGTGTGATGACTGCTAACACCACAGAAAGGCAGAGCAAACCTAATCCCTGCCTTCTTCCTTTAGGTGGATGGCAGGTGACTGCTGAAGCCCAAAGGTTTGAAAAAGCCCCAGGACCGAGTAAGAGCTTCCTGAAGAGACTGTCCAAGGCTCCAGACTGAAGACTGCTCTTCCCTCTCTCTGGCCTCTTCTCTGGTTACTCTACAGGCACCACACACAACAGATCAAACTCCCAGATAACTTCTGTGAATCACCCAAGAGCTTCTGAATTCCCCTTCCCGCACTTCCTTTTAATCATTTCACCCTAACTGAATGTGTGCTACAGAACCAGGAGCTCCTGGTGTCTGTGCCCCACCTGATTTCTGTGTGGGCTTTGAGCTCAGGAAACAATGAAGGGCAAGTCACGGTGCCAAAAATAATAAATGGGGAAAGAAGCTGGTGCCACTTTTGCTTCCAAGTTCCCCTTCAGGCATCACTGAGTCACACACCCAAAAGGAGAACTTTTTTTTTAAAAAAATAATCCTTCACAGACACTTCCAAAAGTCTCAAAGCCTCTTCTGGTTGCAGCTCTACAAAAACAATCAAACCCTCATAAAAAGAAAAAACCTTTTATTTTGGCACAGTATTTCACAGAACCATCCTGAGCTGGAAGGGACCCACAAAGATCATCAAAGTCCAACCCCTGGCCCTGCACAGACACCCCAACAATCCCACCCTGTCCCTGAGAGCGCTGTCCCCTGGAGCACAGGTGTCCCAGGTCTCTCCTGCTCAGGACATTCCTCCCCCTAGCTCCCTGGAATCCACCAGGAGGGTGCAGAGCAGCAGAGCACAAGCCCAACAACACCAGGGAGCCAAGGCCCAGTGAAATCCTCCTCAGTCACTGCTGAAGTGCAACAGGCTGGACACACAGCATTGCTTCCTTCCACACCCTGAGCTCCCACAGCCTCAGAGCAACCCCACCTGCCTGAACACTGTGCTTGCCCTTGCAGGGATGTGCTTCATCATTTGTTAACCTAAGTGCTACTATTACAGGGCTACGGATGGTCTGGGATTGTGAAATTCCCACCAGCACATGGAGCAGAGAAGCCTTACAGAAATTAACTGGTACTTCAATGGGGCTCTCATGAGAGCTGACAGAGCTGTAACAATTCCTGAAAACAAGACAGGTCTGAGAAGTTTTTCCAAGTGTCACATTCTTACATGAGAGCTGCCTTAGCCCTGCGTTTTAACTATATGACACCATATCTGTGTGACAGGTTCCCCAAAATGTCACCTATGAAGCAGCACATTGATGAACAAACTTTATCCTGTCATCAGTATTATCAACAGAAGTTTGTAATACAACATTCTCTGCACCAATTAATCAAACCCCAGCCTGGGCTGAGCTCTCCCCTGTTCAGTTCACAATTTATGCACCCAGTGGAGTTGATTTGTAAGAAACCAGGGATAGTCCAAGTTCTCAGACCCAACACTAAGGAGTCTGGGCAATTCCCAAACCGGGAGTTTGCCCTGCAGGGCCTGAACCCGCTCAGGAGCTCCCTGGCCTGAGGAGGCTTTTTGGAATCCACTGGGGGGGTCCAGCAGCCAGCCCTGCCCAAGGCTGCGCTCCGGGAAACCAAGGTCACAAAATACATCAGTGACGGCAAAACTGCTCCTGGCTTGAAATAGTTCTCAAGGTGATAAACACAGCGAGGCTGAAATCACAACTTCCCAAGTCGGGTAGAGAGGAGGTCACAAAATGAAGCAGCAAGCGCAGGATGGCAGCCCTGGCTCTGCACAGAACAGCCCCAGGAGCAGCTGTGCCACAGCCACTGCTCACCCTCAGCAGGGCTGGGAAGCAGCCCAGAAACCCCCCTGGCCCTTCCCACCCCACTCTCAGCATCACCAGCCACCTTAAAACCAACCACGACCACTCGCTAACACCTTCCGAGATGCTCTCTGGCCACTGACAGAACAGATCTTGGGAGAAAAAGAAATTCAGAACTCCCACTGAAATACAGGTTTTTTCCAGTGAGAGAGTCAATGCTGAGGATCAGGAAAGGGAGCAGGGAGATCTCACACTAGAAGTAGCTTGCAAATATTCCCAAAACAGACACCAAACCGCTGGGACTCCGCCCTGGCATGACTGTAGGCATGTTCTATATGCATTATTTGGCCATCAGACTGTTCATTTCTGTAAAACTGAATTATCCATCTATGAGTTTGTCTTGGACATAGGTTTTTGTCCTTTCTTTGAATACTATTTCAAAATCGGGAACATAAAGCATTCAAATGGAAAAACAGATTTGTATTTTAACAGAAATTTTGAAGGAATTTCTGGTTCTGAAATTCAGATTTGCTGGATTTCAAGTGGCCACATTTTGCAGGTGAGAGGAAAGGTTTTGAAATAACTGGTTACTCTCGAAGGTAAGACACTGATGTTGTCCAGTGGCTGACCTCAAATAGAGTGACACGCAAAACTCAATTGTTCATTTTCATTCACAAAAAAGCAATTTCTTTTAAGTACTCATTTTATACACATGAAAGACTGAACCACTGAATAATGCTCTTATGTTACAAAACAGACTAATGTTAAATAATCCTTGTGTTCTGCTAAAAAATGTTACCTTCATAAACACTTCAGGAAGTGCCACACAGTTACTACACACGTTTAGCATTTTCTCTCCAAGGTAGACACCCTGGGAGTTCGAAATTGTTAACTGGTCCCAAAAGCTCCCTTTTTATCATTTTCAATCCCTCCCAAACCAGTGAAGCAGCAATTCCCCATCTACAAGTTATGCAGGCTCAGCTCCAACAGCTTACTAGAAGAAAAACAACAGAGAACTTAGGATTTAGTGGTTTTCTATGCAGAGCAACCCCCCCATCCCTTGTTCTTCACTTCTTAACAGTTAAAAAACTGAGTTAACAGGGCAACCCAAAGACCCCAGGACTCCATGCTCACTATTCTGCATTCAAAGACGTGCAAAGACTAAGGTAAGGCTACACCCAGGACCACGCTTAGGAGGAAATAAAAAGCTTATCCTTTCTAAATTAAATTACACAAATATCACAGGCTGGTCAGTTCATTGCAATTTAAAGAGAAATGGCAAAGCTCATTATGTTATTTTTTAAGTTAAACGAGAAAGCAAAACGTAGCAGGCAACATGCAGAACTATGCTACTGATATCACAACTTCAGTAAACAGGCAATAAAACACAACAGCTCACCCCCCCGGCCCTACTGCACAGAAAGCCCTTAAAGAGTCACTCCTACAATGCAGTTAAGTAGAAGATTTCAGAAAAGGATGCACAAAAAACATTTAGCAGACTTAACAATTTGATTAAACAGAGTCCTGAGAGTTTAACACAAGTTCAACAGCATAACATTTACAACAAGAAAGAAGAAAGGCACCTGGAGACATCTGACACTGGGCATGCTCTGCAGGCATCTCAGTGCGCACATGCTCTCTACCAGGTTGGAGCAGCCTAGCCACAAAGACCTTGGCACAGAACACTGCAGGGTGACAAAAAGGAAGGAAGAGAAGAAGCAGTTAGATGCCACAACAAATCACTCAAGGCAGGCAACTCATTAGTATGTTAACGTGGGTACTTATCTATGTTATTTCTACATTCATCACACGGTAGCGGCCAAGGGTAAAATAACCACTGAAGATCCTGTGCAGCAAACGAGGACAAGGCACCCCTCTGGCCTGAGCTCCTTTTCCCCACCTGTAACCTCGTGGCTTTAGTGCCCAGCTGAACATTTTAACTTACTGCCAGTAGCAGGAGAGTTGTAGTTCACCCACACACTGCTGCCCACAGCAGAGGTTCTGGGGCAGAGGCCTCACCCAGCAAACTGGCCTGGCCAAAATCCCTGCCCAGCTGTCCCCCGCACAGGAGGTGCCATTGGGGTGGCAAGGCTTTAGGATCCACCCGGAGGAGCTTTGGGAATTAAGGTTTGGCACCCCCACTGTCTCAGCTTTCCCAAACAAATTGTGGTTCTTTATTCGGACAGCAAAGCAGGTGTTCATGTGAGGTCCCGGCCTGCACTGGGACACAGCCTGCCAGTGGGAGCAGGTTTTAGACAGGAACCACACTTAGCTAAGTTCAAATTGCATGGCCAAGTTCTGCTTAGTCAAGGTATCCTAATAAACTGGGAGGAAATGTTGGAATTATAGCTGAAGATATCCTAAAGCCGAATTATCCCCTGGCTACATTAAACACTCATCCTGCCACCCAAGCTTAACTACCAAATTCCCCACTGCTGACACGAGAAGTTAGGAAAAGTCTGGAGATCCCTTCTGTTTCTTTTCTGAAGCTGACGAAATTTGATGCAGACAGACTCCCCAAAACTTTTGTAGCTCCCCAATACTATTTCCCAGTTCCTTTCGAGGCCAGAGTAGTACATACACCAGGTAAGGTTGGGGAAAAGGATTCGATTCCTCAGCATCAGGCAGTGCACAAACCCAGCTCCAGCATTTGGCACAGACTGAGCTTTCACTATTTTCCACACAGGCTTCCAATTTAGTTACAACAAACACCAAAACTTTAAAAGAAAAGCCCCACACAGGTCAAAGCTGAAAGTGGAATAACTGGAGGTGAAGCCTCATGGAAAGCAGTTTGTGCCAGGATTGAGGAGGGGGAGAGAGCCCAGAGCACCTGAAGGGGCTAAAAACTCTTTTTTCTGGTTTAATGTCTTATGAATAAAACAAAAGAAAGACTGATATTTTTATCTCCATGCTAAGGAGAGAAATTAAAGGAAAACCAGCACAAGAATGTCCCTAGCAGCATCAAAACACATTGAAATTCCCTCTCTTATCCAGCAGGAAGGTGCTGATTCCATAGGGACATCCTGTGCTATGCACTTGGCATGGGAAGAGTGGGAGCATGTATCTTATGGACAGGGGTAAAAATAGTCATGTTTATGTTTTATTGTATTATTCTTTAATAGCAAAATAAAACCATAGTTTTCAATTACTAAAAGTTTTTAAAAGCTTGTTTGAAGTTTACAGAAATGGGATTTAGCTATAAAGTAATTAATCCAGTATATCTGTAATTACTTCGCAGTAATTTACTTTGACATGTCCTCACACTAACATTTGAAATTTAGTTCCCAGGACTCTTCTAAGACAGTCAACCAGTGACAACAGAGGAACTACCTTAACTTCAACCAGACACNGTATTTTCAAAAAAGATGGGATGTGCTGTTAAAACCCACTGATTGCAGATACACACTCTTTATAGGTCTGTTTTTCAAAACAAGAGTGTATAATTCAAGAAACTTCCTTTCCAATCTGTTTCATTCTTTATTCCTATTTAGGACAATATCTGCATGGGGTTTCTGCAACACTGAACCATCAAAATTCAGGGTATTGCTGCCGGTGTTGATTAAAGCCCTAACACATTTTTAAACATTTAGGCTTGATTAAAAAAAGTCACTTTGCTCACCTAACTTCATAAAAGTCACTGACAAAAAACACAGCAAACTCCTCTCCCGAGATGTTCAGATCAGGTGTACAAAGCTGAGTATAATGCTTATAATGAATCTACACCTGTAGGTGTCCACAAATTATAAGCTAAAAATCACTGGTTTAGAGGTTATTATGTGGGGGGGTTTAGGAACTACTCTAGCTAAATAAACTGAATTTTAAGCGCTTAAGAGAAAAATGGGTAACTTGAGAACATTATTAAAAATTTAATTCAAAATGCATTAGACACCAAGGCCATTTCCATGCCAAGGTTAAGGCACACAAAAACCTTTTCACAGTATTACGAAACCCTGCATGAAAGGGTTTATAAAACTCCCTGGACACTCAGCTGCAGCACTGCTACTGCACAACGCTACAAATTCAATATTGTGTCCCATTTCACACCGAAACGGGAACGTGCAAATATTTGGGTGCTTCCCTGACATGTTACTGCTTGACCCCTCATGAACAAAAGCTTAACGGGTTTCCAAAGACTCCGCTTTGCACAGCAGGAGCCTCAGCTCAGGCCTTCACTGTGCACCGGCCCTGCTCTCGCCAGGAGCCCGGGGAGATGCAGCACTCCTTAATAAAGTCTGGGAAGGGGGAAATGCCAGTGGCCAACAGGCACAGAACTAAAGGAGAACAGAGAACAGAACTGCACAGGTTAAGGGAAGGCCAACTGAAACTCAGATTTTAAGGAATAAGGTAATTAGCAATGCAGAGCTTTAACTGCCTCACATTCCTGGGGGTGTGGATCACCTGGAGGCCCTGTGTGCAGAGCTGAGAGGGGCTTTGAGCTCCAGGGCAAGGAGGGAACAGACACAGAAACCCTCGTTCTGATCTCTTCGGTGCTTTGTGCTTGGAAAGATTCACACTCTAATTTATTATTAGATGATTGATGTTAATTCCATACACAATGAACTGCTTTGGTGGTCTAGCCCCAGGAATTACATCTCAAGCTTTAGGTTTCAATCTTAAATCTCAAATTTAAGCAGCCTATACAAAATGCTGCATTCCCAGTGAAACCTGTAAATCCTCACTAAAAAGGGAAGATGCTTCAATGTCTTTAAGGCTCAGCTGTTAAGGAATTCTTATATTAACAGCAAAGCACACAGCAGTGTGCATCCAATAAACCAGCTTTGTAGGTGGGAACTTTTAGGATGGAGGTATTAAAAACACCCTCTCACGCCCCGAACCATCCAAAGTTTTCCTTCACTCTGGACTTCTCCCAGGTTACAGCACGGTCTGGTTAAAGCAGTGTAAAATGCCCAGAAATCATTTCTTTCAGTGCATCTGATACTGTCACACAGAAATCCTCACACTTGCATCCCTTAAAAAAACCATCACCCATTTATCCTCTAGAGCCCATTAAATTGCTCAAGAAATGCCTATAGCCTGTATTCCTGATGGAATTAGAACACCTTCACAAGCCAGGCATGGCAATATTGCAGTGTCATAATCAAGAATGACAGCGTTTACATAACCCAGACTTATGCTGCAAGTTTTATAAAATATTAAAATTATGACCTCGGAATTTTTCACAGCATTCATTTTATTTATACAAGATAACTTAGAGAATCCAAATTTATTGGTGTGTTTACAGCTTGGGAAATTCTGGTCTTAAGGCAAAAATATCCTTGTTTTTGAAAATCCGTTTCTAGACAGAGTCCAAAAAAGATTGGCAAGGAGAGGCATTTTGGAATTTCAAAGGAAAATAGAGTAAAACAAATGAAAGAGCTAATTCACTCCATTTTTTCCAAGGAGCATGGCTAATTATATTAATTCACTCCTCCTGCAACAACTTTTTTCCTATGCAGTTTATTACAAAACTAAATTGAACATTAAAACCTAAAAAACTATTCAAGTTTATAAATACTAAATGCTTTTTCCAGCTTTCTTGTGACAGCAAAGCTGGGAGCTCCTCAGTAAGGTTAGTTTGTGCTCTGGATGTCCATGGGGCTATGAACAGGTATTTCAACTGGCAAAAAAGGTACAACCAAAACTTCAACCTTCACTATGAATTTTTTGAAGTTTTTAGCTAAAAGAAACTCTCATGCTATTTAAATTGGTGATTTACTGGTTACTTTACTTCAATTCAGGCCTGGACCAACACAAGTGGTATTTCTTTATTTCCATCAACACTTAATATTGATAATTTCATGGGTAAGTGGTGCTACTTAAACCCTTCTCCCTGGCTGGGGCTCAGTTTAGTGCAGCCCAAGGGGTGCTCTGAAAAGCCAGCTTGGATTCGAGGGCAGTCTGACAGTCTGGGAAAGCCTTATGCTCCCACCTCCAACTTAACGTCAAGCTCAGATCTCCTCAAAAATCAGCATTAACCACAGTAAGACATAAAAAATAAGAGCAGTAACACTGTTTCAAGGCCTTCAGTAGTATTTTACACTCGGCAGGAAGAGCAGCCAACTCAAACTCCCTCCCGGCTTGCAGGCTGGGATTTCCTCCAGATCTTACCTGGTGCTTTTCCCGTAAGGGCTTTACCCAAACAGTGCCAGGCAGGGCAGTGGGGGATCCCTGGGCTGGGGATGAGTGCCCCGAGTGTGTGCACAGGTGGGGAAGCAGAACATCCACGGGGCCGTGTGAGCTCTGTGGGACATGCAGGCAGCAGTGACACGAGTGCCCCAGGGACAGCCCGGCTGGCAGGGACAGTCCCTGCACGTCTCTGGAGGCACAGACACCCCTGTCTGACAACAGGAGCACTCTGGACTCCTCCTGCTGCCCTCCCACAGCCAGGCTGTGCCCTGGGAGCTGCCCTGTGCTCGCGTGCTCCACACAGGTCTGTTGGAATCGGTGCCATCACATCACTGCCTTTTCCATGGCCAAATGCAACCTCACTGGGCCTGGGTGATTTCGAAGGCTGTTGGAGCACCATCCATACAACACATTTCCACACTCCAGGGAGTTTTACTTGTGCCTTCCAGCAATCTGCTTCAATTTTAGCAGAACTGTACTCCCAGGTCAACAAAGTTGTTTTGGATGTAATTTACTCTTGCATTTCTTTCTGTCCTTCCATGAACTACAAATGCAAAAGTGAATTTCTCAAAAATAAATATCCACAGAATAGCAAACTCGTTTTAACTTGTGAAACATTTTTGATTATTCTTTTATTGCCATCAGATCATTCTAAAAAAATAGGTAACCAATAGCTGAGTCACAGTGCCATTAGGAAAATCAATTTAGCCAAATGATTGCCATTCACAATAAAAACTGCTCAATGGAACAACCTTCCAACAGCCATTCAAGACCTGCACGTAAGTTCTTGCATTTGGGGAAAAACACTAAGTGAGGAATCGGGAAATTTAAAGCAAGACAAGGAAAAGAATTGATCAGAGAAATTCTCCTCATTACCACAGCGATGCTCTAGATAGGACACTGAATTCACAGGAGGCTGATGGATAACGCTGTCCCACTCTGCTCCTGAAGATCAAAGTGTGTGTTTGCTACACACAATCAATGCTACAAAAGGAATATGGGTTCAGTGGAGAGAAGATTAAATGCTTTCTTCGAATAGAACAACCATCTTACTCCATTATGATTTATTCATCAGGATAAGACTCATGAGATGCAGCAGCTCGTTTTCAAGAAGATACAAAGGACTGAGAAGAAAATCCTAAGATGTTTGCATAAGTCACTATGAACATTAACTGAAATAATCTAAATTTTCCAAAATACACAGCATTTAGATTAGCCCTTGCTTCCTTCATGTACACTCACCCCAACTCCCACAGCTGGGTGATACACCTTTCTGCACTAACATCTCCTGTGTTCCACTGAAAAGGCCATTTCTAAAGCAAACACTTTCTTCTGCTCTCCTGCAGCAGGACAGGGGCTTACACACATGTCCAGCCAGCAGCTCAGGGCAAATCCTGACTGGGAAACACAGACCCAGCACTGCCAATCACACAGGAGAAACCTGCAGGGAGTCAAACATGTAGAAAAATGTGGCTGAAACTTGTCTAACACGTTCAAAGCCATCTCAGACTCTTCTGTATGAAGTTTTTAAGAGTGAGGTCTAACACAGCTATCAATACCTACGACAGCCAAGGCAGGGAACAAGCACTCGACAAGTTCCAATGCCTGTGGAGCCTGGCTGCCAGGAACAAACCCTGGATTCCGAGGCAGGGGCTGCACAGGAACATTGCCACAGCTCTGAGGGCTGCCTCACATTGTACTTTCTGAAATGTAACATTCAAAACCTGGCCAAGAACAAAGCCTCCAACCTGCTCAGCTCTACTGCTGCCTTTGTAGGGCTGGTGCATGTTTACAAAAGTTAAGCAATATTAAATAACATTGAGGATCTTGATCAGCAGGAGCACTCATTTATGCTTCCTCTTTTTTTGCCTGCTCAGTGTATTTTAAATTATTTCCTCTTTTCAGTTTTCATCACTAAAGATGCCAAGTTCACTTCTGCCTCCCCGTTCTCTCATTTTAGAAAAAGGCACACCCTGAACGGCAAATATTCCACAGAAAGATGTTATTTTACAGTTTTAACTCCAAAGTGAGTCTGATGGGTGTGTGGAACAAATTCAATTTGATGCTAGATGAGAATGCAAGAAATGTGTCAGTCTAAGGTTAATAATTATTTCCCTTAGATTCTCCTGCTAGTTTATTTTAAAGAGTTACACTAAAACAGATTTCTCCACCCTAACCAAATAAAATTCAACTACTCGAAAAATCAAACCAGGAAACAACAGCACCCTTTACACAAGTAATTCACTATAAATGTACTTATTAATTAAATTCAAATATAACTTTGGCACAAAATACCACACCAGCAAAACAAACGCAGAACTAAAACAATGCATGAGATCAACAGCACCTACAGGAGTTTCTGCTACAGGAGGTTAAACACTGAGGCCTCACCATTCACTGCAGCAGCTGCCTACAAAGGAGAACACACAAGTGGTTAGCATTACTGCTGTTACTGTGCAAAGGAACCCAGGTACATTGTTTCATAGTCACTTTAGAAATAAGTTGCCACGTCCATCAAAGCACCAATTTACAGTAAAGCTGGGCACTGGGAGGTGCAGCTCTCCCATGCACACCAGATATGATACTGAATTTCCACAACTTTATTTTCCTGCCAGCCAGGGACCCAGCTTTCCTTCCTGAGGCACACAAACACCTTCCAAACCCATCTCCAAGATAACGTGTTGTAGCCTTTTGCAGGCTTCCCAAATCTCAGATGAATGTGACTCAAAGTACAACCACTCTCCCCTGCTCTGAAATAAACCCCCTGTCCCTGTGAGGCTCCTCCTGCCAGCCCTGCCCTACACCTGTCCCAAAACAGCTGGGCCAGACCCTCACACTGACATCTCAGGAAGGGTTTAGGACACAGACTCCAAGTGCTGCCCACAACAGAATTTCAAATGGCATTTCAGCAGGAAAAGCACAGGAATTTGTCCTAGGAACAGGCAGGGAAGTTCTCTCCAGTTCTGACGGACCCATCAGAGGACAGGGACAGAACTCAGGGCTGTGACCCTGAACTCCACGGGGAGCCCCAGGCAGTCACTGGCAAGGCTGCTCTCCCCTTCCAGAAGCAGGATGTGGCAGCCGATGGCTCCGTGCCCGTTCCTGCACACACAGAAGCTCACCTCGCGTTCCCAGGCCTGTGTTTCACAGCAGACTGGCAATTCCCTCCAGTACTGCTCCTGTACTTCCTGGCCATGCCCTGTCTGACTGTAAGCTCAGCAGCTGATTCCCTGTGCCCTCACACTTGGGGACATGAAGCAGTTAAAGCAAGAGACTGAATGTGCGGACAGACTCATCTAAGCAGAAGCAGCAAGATATAGTACAGGGTGACTTCTTACCTGAAACTTTGTTTCTGGGCTTCAGATCCACCAATCCAGAATGAAAGGGGATTCGAATGGGTTTTCCTTCTCAGACTTGTCTGTTAAAAGAGAGCAGCCAATCATCTTCAGCTTGGTGTATCTACTTCTTTCTTGAACGAAATCCCAATTACTGCTAATGCTGTTAGAGACAAGGCAGCCCAGGCACCTGCCCAGCCCGGGACCGACTACGTTAGTGGGGTCGTCGGATTGGTGGATCTAAGACAGAGAAACGCATTTACAGACAAGAAATTGCTCCTTCCCCTACCCTGGATCAGTCACCCAAAAAAGTATTTTGGGGTACAGCTCACCTTGCCAAGATTAAGGAAGATGAGAAGAAGCTACAAAGCAAATAACAAAGCAAGTCCTAAAGCTTCAACCACCAGCTCACAGCTCACAGGCCTGCTCCAGGAACACAGGTTTGCACAACACAACTCAATGCAGTTCTCCTGGTCTGCCATAAACATCCTCTAAAGCATTTCATTGCAATGATTATTTCCCTGTTTCCAGGCTCAAAATGACCTCATTTGCCTTACATGTCTGCAGCACAAAGATGGAGTTGTCAAGACACTCCTGATCTGAACAACTGTATTCAGTACATTTGCAGTACTGCTGTGTCTCTGGAAAACAATCTAGAACCAGAAGAGAGTAAGACACTGTACACTACTCCTGAGACAAGAAACAGTCACCTCTTGTTAAGCAGGGAGATAAAAGGCCTCCAGCCAGTCCTGTCAGCAGCACAGTGAGAGTGTGACTAATTTAAAGCAGCTGGAACAGTGACACCTCAGAGATGGGGTCTGTAGAAAACTCACACTTCACAACAGAAAGCTCAGCCTACAGAGGCCAAAGCATCCAACTTCCACCAAGATCTTCAAAAAGTTTGGGCCGTGGCCTACAGAGCTTCCCCTGCCAGCAGTGAGAACAAAATGCTGCAACATCCCATGAGGAACACGGCACCACGGCCTCTCACCCTCTCTCTCCTCTGCTCTCCAGCCCCCCAGAGAGCTGAACCTCAGCCTCCACTGCTGTGCCCCACCTCTCAAGCTCCAACAACTCACAGAAGGGTGGAGAAACTGCCACTGTCCCCAGCTGTGCCAAGAAACCGGCTCCACGAGGACAGGACTGTCCCTGACTGCCCACAGCTCCCCGAAGAAAGCAGCATCTTCATGGTGGGGCCATTTCCAGCTTTTCAGCCACCGGCAAAGCCGGACAGTTTGAGGGCAGCGTTTCAAGGACAAAGCAGCGCTGTAGGCCCAGTACCATGGCCAATGCATGATTTTTAAGGCTGCCAAGGAAAGTGCTAAGATGTCAAGGCATATGACTCAGAATTTTCAGAGTACAATATAGCTCAGCAAGAAGCCAGCTATCAAATTATATAAAAGTACCGATTTGCTAAGTCACTGCAGAGCCAGCAGGGTGCTGGAAGGAGAGGCACTTCTCCATGAAGCCAAACCTTAACATTATTTGCAAGTGTAACAGCACAGGTCTGATTTTTGTCTCCAGAAGGACTGGTGTGCTGGAGACAGCCTGAATAACAAGTTTCCCTGGCTAGTCCTCCCCTGCTCTAAAAGAACTGCCTATGAGATTCTCTGTCAAGTCCAAGCTGGAACTTACTAAGTTTTGCAAATTCTGAGTATACATTTTCAAAGAGCTTGAGGCATTTTTGTCTGAAAACCAAAAATCTGCTTTACTGCAAAGGTTGGAAGACTTGAAAACAGCCCCATCGTGCAAACCACACTGAAATACAACCTCACACCTCTCAAAAAGGCAGACAGTGCACACTGTCACAACTTTTGTACCAAAAACTCCACATTCAAGAACTCCTCAACAGAATGAAACTCAGAGCAAATTTGCAACACTGAATACATATATATATATACACACACAGTGATTCTCCTCTTCTCCTCTAAGTCAATGAGTAAACCAAAATTCTGTAGTGTTGCCACAGCTTAGTTGACCCAAAAAGCTTTTTTTGCCATTTTACCCAGAAAGCACATCACTCCCTATTCCTAGCAAGTAGGTCCCTACCTACATCTCACAAATTTCCATCTGTATTCATCCTACAAACAGGCCCAGGAAGCTGAACTACTCTTTGATCCCAAACAAAACTGTTAATTTCCTGGGGGGGAAGTACAAGGATGCAAGTCCTGCGGGGATGTGGATTAACAAAGCACCAAAGAAACAACATGCCTTCAAACGTTCCCATTGTTAATTTAGCCTGCATGAGAAGCAAATTAAATTTTCAGAAAGAGTCAGTGCTTGTCGTTGTTAAAACACCAATGGCATTGCGTTGTTTTTGCATTATCTGCTCTCGGTCATGCATTACTCATATTGGGAAATGTGTGGAAGCGGTACAGGAAAACGGAGTAGGCTGTCAGATGTCACACCACTGAGCTCATAAATACAGCAATAAACTGGGGAAGGAAGGGATTTTCCAGAAAAAGTGGATTTTCTGTGAATAATGATGCCATAAAAATCAAACCACAAAATCAGATTATGTAACAACATAAACAGCGGCATTCACATAAAGACAACGTCGCCCAAGAAAAAAGCTGGAAAGAAAGGATTGTTACCCATCAGCATTAATTTAAACAACTCAGTCAATATTCTCATTTCCCTTCAATTCATTTTCTGCCTTGCAACAAAAAAAAAAACCTTGTCACGGAGCAGCCCTCTCACAAGCACGGTCTCTTGTTCTCTCCCACACATCATTCCTCTCGCATTGGCACATTTGCTGCAACATCCATTTCATTTGAAAGCCATCAGCAATCTCCCTGAGCACGCTGCTGCACAAGCACTCTGAGCTGCCCAGGGACGGGCAACTGGAAATGCCCAAGCACCAGTGACCTCTAAACTGCACGGCAATAAACCCAGCACACCCAGAGACACGCAGCAAGTTGATTTAACAAGCAGCAGAGGTGGTTTATAAAACATGAAATGAAATGAAAAGGTACATCCATCCTTCAAAGAACGTTCCCAAGTCTCTCTGAGGGTACAGCTTGTAACAAGGCAGGTTGTTTTGCTGCGATGCTGCTCTCATCAGTGACCCAAATCTTTAGCAGTGCTCAAAGCTGTGTATCCTGAGGGACGCAGCCGGCACCGTCTGACACGCAGCAAAGGCAGACGGGCTTTTTAGAGCAGCAACCCCAGAGCACTTCAGAGAGGGCAGCTGCACCCACACCAGCTGCCTGCAGAGATGGGATCTCATTCCACACAGACACTTGGGCAGGGATTTACCCCAGGAGCTCCCGGCCCCAAGGCAGAGCTCTGGGGCAGCCCGTGGAGCCGAAGGCTGCCCGGCCACGCTCACAGAGGAGCCCTGCACGTGCTCCAGGCTGCAGGGAACCTCCTCTGCACCTCGCTCACTCAGCACCAGGCAGAGGCTGGAGAATTTAGTCATGTTAGAAAATGTAACTGCATCGTGAGGTAAGAAATCTCTGAGTCTTGAATGAGATTTAAAGAGCCTTTGGTGAAACACCAGGGCTTAGTCTCCCCAAGAATTGGTAACTTCCTTTTATTAAGGACCAAAGGCAATTTCGTTTCAGAATTTCCCCCACAACTGGCACATCTGCAGCTTTCCTTCACTTGAATGAGCTGATGGCTGCTGCCACCATCACCACAAACCTCAGGTAATGTTCCTTTGTACACTTCTGCGTCTTTATAGCCTCCTTCCCTCTGCCATCTCATTTCCCCGACCAGGCCACTGTTTTGTCTAACCCTTCCCAAAAGATAAAGCTTGCCATGCTCCTTTGTCCACTTCCCTCATTTCAGCACTCCGCTGGCTCTGAGTGCAGTTGCCTTGCTCTAATTCATGTTCTTAAGCTCTTCCTTCCCATCTTCTGCACCGCTGCCAAAGTCACAGCAATCTTTCCTCTTCAGATTTGCATCCTTCCTCTGCGAGGCACTCTCTGAAACAGAACTGTCACTCTGAGAGCCTGGCAGCAGCACAGACCTCACATCCCCTGCCCCAAGGCTCATCCCAAGGCTGTGCCTTCCTCACATCCATCCAACCACCACCTCTTCAGCTGTTTGCTCCAGCCACTGCCTTTTCCCCATGTATGAAACCCTGCATGCTTTACTGTCCAACATGCAGCTCTCAACCCTGCTCATTTAGCTACTGAAGATTAAAAAAAGACACCTGCAAAGTAAACAGATCATTATCCTGCTGAAGAAAGCACATCTAGGTTACACACAGGTTTACAAATACCTTACTAACACTCCATCTGCTCCCAGGCTTCAATTAAGAACCAGTCACATTTCAGCTAGAACAGTACCTCCTTTGTTTCAGCTGCAAAGATGATCATTGCCTGTATCTCTGTCGCTACAAAAGTCAACTCTTTGAAGGATTCCTCTAAGAATACGTGGAAAAAAAATCCCACAAATCCAACTGCCTGTTTGGCTTGCAATGACTGAGACAGGGAAGAAAAAAGCCAGAGCACTATAGCCCTGAGATATATATACAGCAGCTGTATTGCAGCTTCTAAACAGAATGCTGGGATTTATTTTGCACTTTAAGCTTTAAATAGTTTGGAGGCACAACCATCTCCAGTTGCAGTAACCCAAGGAACTTAGGTACCCCTGGAGTACAGCAGGAGCTGCTGCTGGTCAGGCAGGCCTGTGCCAAACACTTCCTTCCCACACTGGTACCTCTGAACTGACCACCTCCACCTCCCATCAAACTCCTGCCAGGAGAAACAGAAAGATTTTTGGCAAGATACTCAATTATAGTTCTTCATTTATTATTTACTGAGGTACTTAAACACTGGACACTTTTATGAGAGCCAGAGAGAGGCATTCTAGATGCTGAAGGCAGTGAATTAGGAAGATTATTTCCATATACTTAACTTCAAGATGCAAATGGTAACAGTGTGAACAAGCGCTTGCCCATTTTATTCCTAGGCATGGCCTTTCCTGAATCCTTTCATGCTCCTACCACAGAGCAGTGGAATGCTGAGTTTAAACTGCCAGCACGGTGACCTGTGTTTGGAGAGCAGCTTGGGCAGCAAGGCCACAGTGAAACATGAGGGTCATAACCTCAGTGAGTGTGAGAATTTACACACAGCTGGATTCCTGCTCGGGAGCCACCTCCCGTAGGTGTCTGGTGGGTACAGGAGCCTGGGAGCAGCAGATTTATTTTGTTATGCCATCCACATCTTATGCTGCACACAGTTCACCCCATAAATGTATTTAAAAAGCCCCAAACTGTTTGCAACACTGATGTATTCTGTTACAAGCACCTCAGTACAAACTAAGCAGCTAATCCTCCCCCACTCTGAAAGCTGCTGGTAACACTAAATTACGGTTCAGGGAAGCTTCCTGGGAAGATGAAGAACACAAGGCTTTCAGCAGGTATTGAAGGGAAATGCAAATCACAGGGTTGATGCAACTGAACACAGATTTTATACACAACTCGGGTCTGTAGGTAACAAAACTTATTTCACAAAGCTGGTTCTTTAAAAGAGCAAAAAGGTCACAGTTATCCAATTTCACTGAGAAAACCAAAACCAGGGGCAGAAGGAGCCCTTTCAATGACTCTGGCTGGCCTTCCATCTGTTCTGGATTACTTCCTCACTCGCCTGCTCACACCCAGCATTTCCCTGAGCCCACGACTGAACCAGCCCCAGCCTGGGCATCCCAGTCAGTCCCAGTTAAGCTCGGGGGGACCCCTCTGCAGGCACGGGGTACCTCAGCTGTACAGGTGGGCACCACTGCACACGGAAGCTGTGGAATGGCATCACCCAACACACTGCTCATCCCCTGGGAATGACTAACAACGGGATCCACAGAAGCAGCACAGGGCACAGGAAGCCTTCAGCTGTCCTGAGAGGCACAGCGACTTGGGAACACTCGCTAAAACTTCTCACAGCAAATCAAAGTTGTCACTCTGAAACCTTAAAATATTTCTCTTAGATTCCAGCCTTAAAAATAGAACAGTATTATTTTCATGACTGATTTTCCTTTAAATAAATGCAAATCTATCCGGGGAAGGCACAGTTGAGGGCTAGAACAGCTGAAACTTGTGTGCAATTAACACGTTGACACATTAGTTCTTGTTTATCACCCCTCAGAATTACAGTGTATTTCCTCCTCAGAGCTTTCACATCACACTTTTGCTCCTGTATTTACTATGGATTCATCCCTGGCACTGGAGGGAAGTGATTGAGCAGAAGGGCACCAAACCCCATCTCTCTTATCAAGGAGAGGCATAAAACACCTGCTTTTAGGTACAAAGAGCAGCATCCCCCTAAGTCTGCCAGGCAGGGATGATCCCTGGGTTTGGGATGTTTCCCACAAGCACTGACTCCCACGTTTCCAGATCACACAGAAATCCCGGCCGGGGAACTCGGCCCAAACGGCTTCTGCCCTGTGGATTCAAATAAATCTTCTGGAGAATCTCACCTTCTGCATCACACCAGAAGGCAAAACCTCCACGTCTTCATTTAGGAATGACTTTCAATGATTTTAGGGAAACATTTCCACTCAAACACAGGTGATCCTGTGCAAGCCCGCACTAAGGTTAACATTAAATTCAACTACTAACTACACTGTACAGAGTACCATTTTCTGTTGGAAACTACAGAATTAATTGTTCATCTTACTAAATTTTTATATTTATCAATTTCTTGTGAAAGAAAGGAACATTTCTTTCTTAAACCTCCTACTACATACTAAAACTCCTACTAACCCCACTGATATTTGCATGGATTAGCACATTTCCCAGTTCCAGTTGCAAGTGGGGGGGACAACAATCACCAGCAAAAGTCCCACTTGCTTCTTCCTGCTACAACCTGGCCCCAAAGAGGAGAGACTAAAACGGGAGAGCAAAAACACAAGCAGGAAAGTTGAGGGAGCCAAACCTTCCAGCCCCAAACGCTATCTGAGCACCTCACAGAACCCAAAGCCGAGTGTTGGTGACTCCCTTCCACGGAGGAAAGAAGCCACCAGAGCACACTTTCCACCTCGGGAATTTAGGGGGCATCTCCGTGGGAGGCTGGTCCTGAGCCGGGTCCCCAGAGAGCTGCCCCAGCCTTCCCCTCCCCGCTGCAGGGCACTGATGGCTCTGATGTCCCCCCGGGGAAGGACGAGAGCACAGGGCCAGGGGAGGAGGCTCCCTGGGAACGGCTTTCAAGGCCCTGCCCTCACTGATCAGTAAAAATAATGAAATCTACACAAAGGCTTTGTAGCTTTCCCCTTTTTCTTTTTCATTTCATTTCTGCTTTTTGAGACCAGATGGCACATTTAAAGAAAGCTCATATTTTCCGGATCAGGTAGTTTAGTAACAACTCCACTGGCTAAAAAACCCATTTAATGTCTCCACTGAACCCAGCTCACCTTCAGAATGCCTTAAAGGGAAATTATTTGCATTTTGCCCCTCAGTTCTGGAGAACTGCATGAAATTTTGTATGTGAGAGCAAATTACGCTTAGGAGAAAAAGCAATTATGCTTTTAAGAAATAAATTAGAAGATATTTACTGATTACTATTCTCTCTCAGCTCCTAACTTAATTTTATTCATGCCTAAAGGCAGTAAAACGAGGGGCCTCTGATATTTGCCTATGAAGATCTAATTTGCTTATATTAAAAAAAAAAAAAGCCTCTTTCTACTGCTTCCATCTGGCCGCCTCTCCACTAACGCGAGTTTAGCGGCGTAAGCGTTAATTAAGGGTATAACCAATACACCAATTAGGTCTCGTTAGGTAATTCCGTGGGTGCTGGACCGGAGCTGCAGCACCGGTGCTGCCCCGGCCCGGAGCCCCGCGCCCCCCCAGCGGGGTTTAACCCGCCCCCGGGGCCGCGGGAGGGTCCGGCCGGGCCGGGGCTGGAGCCGGAGCCCCCCCCGCCCCGGGCATTTCGCTTTCGGTTCGTGCAGCGCGGCCGCGCCGCTCCGCGCCCCGGCCGGGCCCAGCCGCCTGCGGGGGGTTAATTGTTGTTATTTATTTATTTTCAATGAAACGAAGGCGCTCGTGGCGCCCCGGGCGGGCCGCGGGGCCGCGGCGGAGGCGGGAGCGAGCGGATCCAGCGGCGGGGGCAGCGCGGCCGGCCCGGGGTCGAGCGCGGGCTCGCCACA
>VWZW01002555.1:215954-247006 GCA_013397115.1 Edolisoma coerulescens
GTGGGCTCTGTGTCCCCCTGGGCTCTGTGTCCCTGTGTCCCCTATGGGCTCTGTGTCCCCCTGGGCTCTGTGTCCCTGTGTCCCCTGTGGGCTCTGTGTCCCCATGGGCTCTGTGTCCCTGTGTCCACCTGGCCAGGGCCACTCCAATGAGCTGGGGATGCTCCAGGATGCAGCCCCACCCCACCCCAGCCCCCGGGCTGACTCTACTGGAACTCAGCCATCGGTTCAGTCCATGGTTTCTGTCCATTCATTGTCCCAGGGAAGGATTTGCTCCCTGACCCTCCCCACCTCTATTCCCACACAGGCAGCTCTGTCTGTCTCACATGCCCTGGCACCACCACAGCCCACCTGGGGCAGGATCCTGGGGGTGACACCATTTGATTTGTCTCACTACATCTTTTCTGGATAAGAGCTGAACTATTTCTAAGCCTGTGTCCATTTCCTGCTATTTCTCTAGGCCATGGAAATCACCCCAGCAGTTCGTCCCTCATTCCAGGGCTGCCTTTGGGTGTTGGACACCCACAGGATGAGGGTAAGAGTGACTGGCCACAGGTGCCTCCCAGACAGGCTGCTCCAAACCCACAGCCCTGGTCCCACTGCTGATCCAGCAGGGCTGCAGGCAGGTAAAAAAATGGAAACAAAAGAGACAGGCGGTGACAAAATGACACAATCTGGGATTTGCTGTGGGGCCGGTGGGAGTCAGCTGCTCAAATCCTCTGGCAGCTCAGTGGGGATCCACTTCCCAAATTTCAGATGCCTTTAGACAGCCCTGGGAACTGCATTATTTGGTGAATGCACTGCAGAGCTCAGCCCTCAGCACTTAATTCCACGTACAGACCCAGGGGCGAGACAGGAGGGCTGTCAGAGCGGCTGGAGGCAGATTCCCCAGGGCTGCGAGAGCTGCACTGGAGCTCCCACGTGTGGCACGGGGCAGCGCTGGCTCCCCAGCCCGGAGAGGTGACACTGGGGCAGCTGGTGTCCTGCCAAGGGTCACACAACCTCCTGGAGCCCGTCATTGATTGGGAGGTGACAATAAAGCCATGGGCAGACCTGCTTTGCCCTTCAGCACTTCCGCCCAGCCCAACACGCGGTGAGGGATGTGCAGCAGCTCAGCTGTCCTGCTACAAGAATTAACAAAACAATTCTCACACAGGGCCTTTGTGGGCAGAGAGGGTTTTAACATCCCATTGGGCTGGGACTGAAAGGGAAACTCCCAGCCCTCTGCTTGATCTCCACTGGAGTTTACTGCCAGGTTATTTTTTAGCACACACTGCAGCTGCCTGGGCTTTGGGAAGGGTTCATGCCCAGAACCAGGCTTGTGCAGTCTGGAGAAGCAGAGATGGAGAGGAGATGTGATGGAGCTTTTACGTGGCTGCACGTGGGGGGAAGAGCTCGTGTGAGAGCCTGGGCACGAGGGTACACACATGGCAAGGACAATTCCTTTACCAGATCCGGTGGATAAGCAGCCTTTGGTGGGTTGAACTGGTGAGTGGTTCAGCATGGCTGTGCACGTCTGAGCGTTCCTGGGGGTTTCCAGGAGCAATGTGGGCAGCAACACGGGAGCCTTCAGGAGCCTTTCCACTGAGTTACAGCACCCTGGGCTGAAAGCAGCTCCTGCAGAGGAGCAGAGGGGGTTGTGAGGCCGGGTAAAGCTCCTGCCTGCAGCCTGGGCACGGGGCCAGCCTGCCCTGGTGCTCGGGGGGCCCAGCTCCTCCCAGCACAGCACAGGGCCCCACACAAGGGTGCTCAGAGCAGCCCCTCCGCCCCCAAACCCGGGGCAGTCCCAGCAAGGGGCAGCCAGTGCCAGAGGAGAGCGGGCAGTGCCCCTGAGAAGTGATGGGAGCCACCCTCACAGCCGGGACAGCCCCTCGGGCTGTGCCTGCCAGGTTTGGGAACGGGGACAGGTGACCACGGTGTCCCAGGGCACAGACACTGTCCCCAGCCCCCTTTCTCCCGACGTCCTCCCACGCTGGGCTCTCCTGGAGCCGGCCGAGCTTCCCTGGCAGCTGCACAGCCCAGACAGCCCAGTGCCACCAGTGTCCTTCCAGGAGCCACTGCCCCTCCCTCTTACCTCTGTGGAGTAGAGCAGCTCGGGGGTGACTGGAGACACTGGGAGCCTGGTCTGAAGGTTCCCCATTCCAAGGGAGTCCTGGAGGGTGAGTGCAGGGAAGCAAAGCACCCAGGCAGCCCCCTGGGCCTCTCCAGGCCCACGGCAGGGAACAGCCAGGCAGGGACACCCAGCTGTGAGGGCCCCTTAGCCAGGAGGAGGGCTCCGTGCCAGCGTGCAAACCTGGTGGCCCCACAGGTGAAGCAGCTCCTCAGGAAGCTCCTGCCCTGGCACTGAAAAGGGGAAACTGTGAGTGAGCGACTGCTTTTGTCCCACAGCTCTGGAGGCGGCTGGGGCAGAGGGGGAGAGTCCCACACGTGGGACATTCGCTCCCCTGGACTTACAGAGTGGCCTTCAGCAGCTCCTGCCTCCTGTCCCGGCTGTCCAAGAGCTGGGCCCGGGCTGGGCCCTGGGTGGCTCTGGGGAGAGCAGAGCTGCACACAGGGCACAGCCACGGGGCTGCAGCTGCGGCAGGGCCAGCGGGGACACCTGGGGACACGGGGGGAAGGGGGGAGAACTGACCCCAAAAGGAGCACAGGGAGATGAGGAAGGAGCCCAGAGCCACCCCACCAGAGCAGTGACCGTGGACAGACCGGTGGCTGTGGCAGGGCAGCGGTGCCTGACCCCTCACAGCCCCTCCCCACCTCACCCATTCCCAGCTCAGCCCCGCAGCAGCTCCGGGTCACCTCCTCATCGCGCTCCTCAGCAGCAGCCAGGACCTGCCCTTTGATTTATTTAGGCACTGACAGCCATTCAGAAGTGTTGGAAGTGCGATTTTTCACCCCCGACTAAAAATAGCGGCGTGAGATTCCAGAGCTGCCGCGGCCGGGCCCGGCCGCCCGGGACAATGGCATCTGCAGCCCACGAGCGACAGCAGCGCAGGCCGAGCTCCAGCTCCCGAAATAACCACTCAGAAAGGGCAAATCCTGGCTTTAATTACAGCCAGACAAAAAGGAGCGCTTCAGAAGAGCATTATCAGAGCATCTGAGCACACGGTGCCAACTGGAAATGGAGCGGCGAACGCAGCGGGAGCGGGGCGGCCTCACCACACAGACACCCCACATTTCAAGTGTCCCCGAGGGGGCAAGGCACACGCAGCTGGGGCATTCAGAAGAGCTGAAGCCTTTGGCACAAGGGAAAAAAAAGCCTTCAGGCAGCCAACAGGAGCTGATGATCCAGGACAAGGAGCCTTCAGCCCCGCACCCAGGCTCAGGCGCACACAGGGAGGGGCCCTCTGCCCCTCTCCAACATGCACAGCAGCAGCTCCACGGGACATCGTGGAAGTGACACTTTCTTTTTTCTCTCAATTCCAAATAATCCAGATTGGGTCCCTTCTGGGGAAATAGTTATTTCCCAGCCCATGGTGGGTGCAAAGCCACCCATCCTGCCCGGCTTCCAACCCCAAACCTGCTGGAAGTGCCCAAACGTGGCCCCATCCAGCTCCCTTCCCAATTCCAGCAGCAATCCCGTGTGCTGGAGGCACTCGAGGCTCCCGGATGGAAGCCCTGCCGGGTGATGCTCACCTTCAGAGGGCAGGGAGACCCACCTGATACTCTGCAATATTCCATGTGAAAAAAGGCACTTTTGGATACAGAGCAACCCGAGTGCAGCTGGAACAAAAGCCAGACTGCAGCAGAGCTGCTTTCTGAGGGGTGAAAGGGACCCGGTGACCCGATCCTGGCAGCTGAAAGGAAGAAAAGTTTCACCACATCTCTCTCCAGGGGCCTCATCCCTCCATGGGAGAGGAGCTGCTGGGAGAGTTCCAGGGGCCAGCAGCTCCTCAGGCTCCGGAGTGGAGCAGGCATGGAGGGGACCCAGCACACGCAGCCCCCCAGACACAGCTGTGTTCCCCCTGAAACGTGAAGGGAAGAGCCAGGAACCGGGCAGGATCCATGAGGAAAGAGCAGCTTCCACACACGGCTGGCGTGGAGCGGCTGTGACAGGGGATGAGAGCTCTGGGCATCCCTCCACAGCAGCCAGGCCTCGCTGCTCCTGCTTCCCCTGGAATGCACAAACCAGGCTTGGTGCTGCCAGTAAAGGGTCAACTGGGAAATATTTGGGGTTTTATTAAACAATACACACCCACGTGCCTGGCTGCACCAAGTGGGGAGTCTGCAGGGGCAGCAGCTTCCCCCGCCTGCACCAGCTGAAGGGATTATTTTTATATTTTTCATTTAGTGCTGAGCTCAGCTTGATGCCTTTACCTACGCCACGAGCTGAACAGTATCACTTTTCTGTACCTGGGGCACAGACAGCGTGAGATTTGTGCATCACTTTTGTGTCTGCTCCAGCAGAAAAGTCCCATCTCCAAAACTTGGGAATGCAGAGAACAGAGAACGAGCCAGGCTCTCCTGCCTGCCACAGCTGCAGATCAGGGACTGTGTGAGGCAGAGAGCACAAACTTGGAAGTCTCAGCTCCCAGGAATAACTCTGTGCAAGCCCAAGTGTGACAGCAACAGGCCAAGAGCCTGACGCCCAAATCCTGCTGTTCCCATGGAAGGTGGAGGCTCAGCCTGGGCCAGAGAACCTCAGCCACGCAACACCTGCTGAGAGGGGGTTCAAAACATCCTTTAAAAGTCCTGCTATTAATGATGTTTCTCACAAATTGCCTGCCCAGCTGGGGGAGGAGGCAGCTGCTCCCTGGCCGGCCATGGACACACGGATTGGCCACAGGAGAAGCCAGAGGGGTCAGGGCAGGCCCACGGAGGCAGGACTCTTCTGTCCGTGTGGCCTCGCCCCAAAAGGCAGAGTAGAAAAGGCCTCTAAAAACACCCAGGGGCTCTGGGACTGGGGCTCTGGCACAGCAGGGAGCTGCTCCTGCTGCAGGCTGCCCTTGCTCTGCCTCAGGTGTTCAGCTGACCCCAGGTAACACTCACAGCACAGCTGCCTTTGCACTCTGGTTCTTGGATTTCTCCCTCCTTCTGAAGCCAGTTTTAAGCTCCAGCTTCAAAGAGCAACTGAGTGTTCTGGAGAAACACAGAATCATGGAGTCACTGAGGTTGGAAAAGCCCTCCCAGCCCATCGAGTCCAACCTGTGCCCCATCCCCACCTTGTCCCCAGCCCAGAGCTCTGAGTGCCACCTCCAGCCCTTCCTTGNCTGCAGTGAGGGGCCAGAACTGGACACAGGATTTGGGGTGGGGCCTCAGCAGGGCCAGCACAGGGGGAAACACATCCAGAACCACAACCCGAGCTAGGAAAGAGCTGCCTCCAACCTCCAGCCCTGAAGGTGGCACGGAGCTGAGAGCAAAAAGCTCAGGAGTTTTCCTGGACTAAAGAAAACAAAGCAGGAGTCTGTACTATATTCTTAAATATGGTTTAATACTCTTCTCCATTTCTGTACATCACAACACCAAGATATCACTGCTTGGGATCTCTCTGCAGAGGCTATATAGTATGCGAAGGCCGGGATCTCCCACCCCCGGTGAGTGTGTTTGCATGTGTAAGTGTAATACATATCAGTATATATTGATATACACATCAATATATAATGCAATATATATCACTGAAGAGAACACATTGATTAAAGAAATACAAAAATTTGGCATCATTTCCAAACTTAAATAGTAAAAATAAAAACTACAAAAAGGAGCTGCATACCCTAATGTATCATGTGAAACAACAAGCAGTATATTCAAAAATGTAAATTTACATCCAATTTTTGTGGTCTTTTCATGTCACATTAGACCCATTTACAATGGCAAAATCCAGAACATACTGCTGTGAGGGCCAGGGCTGTGCTCAGCCCTGAGCAGACCCAGCCCCACCTCCCGGGAGAGATTCCAGCTTGGATGTGAGGACGGCAGCGAAGCCGCCGGCCAGGTTAGGGACCAGGGGGACAAATGGTATTGCTCACAAGGACAGGAATTTTGGACCTCAAACAACAGCGTGGCAGAATTTGAAGAGAAGCTCCCTCTGTTCAAGTGAACCAGGACAGGAGGCAAAGGTTTGCAGCTGGAACAGGAGCTGCTCCTGAGGGAAGCACCGGGAGCGACGCTGGGAGAGCCCCCAGGGAGGGAGCAGGACCTGAGCAGGACCTGAGCTGTGCCACTGCTCCCCTCGGGGCAGGACCTGAGCTGTGCCACTGCTCCCCTGTGGGCAGGACCTGAGCTGTGCCACTGCTCTTCTCAGGCAGGACCTGAGCTGTGCCACTGCTCCCCTGTGGGCAGGACCTGGCCTGGTACCACTGCCCCCCTGGCCTGCACGGCCCCCTGACCCCCAGAGTGCCACCAGCAGGCTGGACACACCCCAGGGATGAGCTCCTGGCTCTCTGGATGCTCTGGACCAGGCAGGACACAAAGCCTGGGCAGTCTGGGATCCCACAGAGGTGATCCTTTACCCCTGGAGGGCACAGCCCCACGGGACAGACACTGCTCAGTGCTGGGAGCTGGGTGTCCCCAGGGGCTGTGCCAGCGCTCCACGGATCAGAATCAAATATTCCACACTCCCAGCACTAATTCAACCTTCACTCCACTGACTCAGAATTCCTGTCAAACACCCACTTCCGTTAAAGACCTGTGGGCTCAAATTCACATAATCAAGGAAACCTTACGCAGTCCTAAAGCAAAAAGAAAAACTTACTGAGGAACAAAAAGCCAAGTGTACCTTACTTCACTGAAATCTCATGTTTATTTTTGTCAAGACTGAGAAAAAAAAATAAATTCCTGAAGGCTGCACTGCTCAAATCCAAATTAAGCCCAAGACTCCAGCAGCATTTTCATTGCAATCCATGAAGTGCATTTCCTAGTTTGTAAGAGCAGTGTTTCTGCAAATAGATTAAAGCACGTTTGGCTGGTGAGCCTCCCCAAACCATCAGAATTTGCAAGCCACATGTAATGAACCAGCACTCAGGTCAGTGCCTCCTCAAGCTTTTGAAGAGATTTATGGCTCCAACCTCGTTCCATTTCTTCTGCAGGCTAAGCTGAGAATGCCATGTAAATGGGTCACGGCGCTGCCAAATGCAGCAATTGATTTCTCCAATCAAAGTATAAAGAGACAAACCAGTAGGATCTTACTTCTATTAATTTTGGAAGGAAGAGGTTTACAGCAGTTAATGTATCATGAAGGTTAAAAAAATCATTTCCATAAAATACAAGAGCAACCAATTTCACCATTGAGTAAAAGTAAAAACTGGGATTCTTTTTAAATTAGTCCAAAGTGGCATATAGGAACTTAGTAGTTTGCTGCTGTACTGACACTATGACAAATCAAAGTGTAGGGTTTTGCTTTCTTAAATCCAAATGCTCGTGGATCAAGTTCTGGAAATGTTCCAATTCTAAGGCAGGGATCTGTTGTGTTTTCCACCATGAGTTTGCTCCTTGGGTTGGATGCTGGAGGGGCGAGGCACGTGTTGCCGGACCCAGCTCGACTACCTAGTAGTCATCAAGGTCAAAAAATTCATCGTCTCCTCCTTGGTATTCCATGCCCTGGAAGTCCACTCGGTACCGCAAGATACCTGCCAAAGAAACAGCCTTTAGCCTCCCCAGCCCTGCCACGGGCACTGAGCAGCCTCCCCAGCCCTGCACACCCCAGAGCTCCCCCGTGATGCCCACACTGAGCCCTGGCAGCAGGCAGGCAGCTGGAGTGAGAAATGCCACAAGGAATTATTGCCCAAAGGCAGCAGGACCCACCTGCCCAGCCAGGCCAGCTTCCTCCTGGAGAAGCTGAGCCTGTTCTAGGGCTGCATCCCCAAAAAGCCCCAGTGGCAGCCACTGGTGGCAGTGTCACTGCTCAGACCAAGGCCTGGCACTGCAGTCACTTTTACAGTGCAGTAAAAGCAGGATTTAGTGGCTGTTTTCCTCTTCCCACCCCAAACACCAAGCTGGGGTTCTGGAAATCCTGTATCCCTGGAATCATTTACTGAGGTGAAGGAGATTTTCAAGGATATTTCCTTTCAAGCCTCCAGGGCATGGGAGCAAAGAGGATCCCCCATGCCAAGAGGCTGGATCTGGCAGGAAATGAGAGACTCCTGGAATTACAAACCCTGAAAACTTAGGAATCTGTTGCTCCTTATGGAGCCAAACAATCCAAGCTTGTTTCTTCCCAACTGGTGCTCTCTGGGCCTTAGAAATTCCTCTTTCCAGTGCACTCACCCCTGCTTCATGCCCATCAAAGCTGAGCACAGGCAGTGGCACAGCTCTGCCCTGGGATCCCTGCCCGGGCAGGACAGAGCACTGCAGGTTTGGCTCCACCTGCCCAGCGTTTGTCAGACTGGCCCAGGAGCCACCTGCAGCTCTGCCAGGCATGGCTGATGTCAGTGAGCTCCAGAGCAGGACTGCCTTTCCGAGGCCTCACTGCCCCAGAGGCTGGACTAAAAACACTTTTCTTTGGAAAGAAGCAGAAGATCAGGAAGCAAAGTACAGGGAAGCTCAGAGAGATGAGCAACAGCTGCAGGAACAGGGCTGGGGGGTGTCAGAGCCCCCTGGGCAGGGCAGGGCAGGGGCTGCCCCCAAACCACTGTGCAGAGACAGAGCCAGGCAGCTCGGGGCCCTCCTGAGCTCCAGCAGGGGGACAGGGGGACAGCCCATCCCTGAGCACTCCAGAGGACACAGGGATTGAGGAGCACAGCTGGAAAGTGACAGGGCCCAACGTGGATCATCCTCCTGCTGGACAGGGAATGAATCCACCCTGGTGAAGACAATTCTTTCTTGAACTGGTTTCATGACTAACTGCAATAAGATTAATCCCACTCCTGTTGGCACCAGATTATCAAAGCAACCCCTAAAAAAGACAAACACATTTTCCTCTTGCAGTTTACCTCCAATTCCTCCAAATCCTTTCACAAATTGGGATCCTTCTTGTGATTTGTCTGTAACAATTTCCAATGTTGCTCCAAATTTCTTGTAGTTGTTTGCAAACCACTCCAGGAGGGGCATACTTTCTATGAGTTCGTGTTCCTGCCCAGTCTGTGGAGACATTGGGAGGGAGAAATAAATAACAAAACCTGCCACAGTCACTGTGTGCTCAGTACTGAGAAATTCCCCCCCAAAGCTGGCTCCATGGCTCTGTCAGCCCAAGCAGGGACAGCAGCCCTCCTCTCCACAGGAACATTCCTGGTGGAAGCATTCCTGACACAACTGTACCAGGCAAGGGCTGGCACAAGCACAAGCCTCCTGGTGCTACCAAATAATCACTGACCGTGTTTTGGGCCTCTAATACGGAATTTAGTGCAGAATCAGGAGACAAAAATGCCTTGATTCTTCTGCTCCATCTCAGTTCCACTGCTCATTCAGACTTGCCCTGCCCCCTGCAAGGATTCCAGCCCCACTCACCCACCAGGCCCTGCTCTCAGCCAGGAGCACTGAGCCAAGAAAGCACAGAGCTAAAAGGCACCGTTTCCTAAGCAGGAGGTGAAGTGATTATTGTGAAACAGAAACACATCAGTGCAGGTAACACTGCCCACCCTCAATGCACAGCAGGCATTGCCAAGCCCCCTCCAGGAGGGGAGGCAGCTGGAAATGCCCCCCAGCACAGACCACGTGGGACAGATGCCCACCCTTTTGGCAGGGGACACTTTTTGCCCAGTTTACTCTGCAAAGTAACACAGAGCTCTGGGCTGTTTGACCTGCACAGGCAGGGAACTCGGGCAGCAAATGACAGATCCACGTGTCAAATACACCCCAAAGCAACCATTCCCTTGGCACCTGATCCATGTCACGATTTCTGACCTCACAGTGGTTCTGCACGACCAAATCAGTGCCCCACGAGCAGGGAGCAATGGTTTGGGGCCTTGGCCTGCATGGTGGCTACCAAACCCCAGTAGGTGATGGTTTGGTGGTGGCCAAAGACCCCACACTGCCCATTTGCACAACCTTGGGAGTGGCACCAGGGAAGACTGGAGAAAAGCAGGTGTAGAATGCAGGGGTCACACAGGAAGAGCCACAGGCTGCTGCCCTGAGGTGTCACTGAGGGCCAGAAGGTCCCTGTGCTCAGGTGCTTGGGACAAACTAAGCCCAGGTGTCCAGAGCTCGGCACCAACATGCTGAGAACAAAGCCAGAAGCCCCAAAGCTGAAATACCTCCTTGTCTGTGAAGTGAGATTTATCCTTCTCTTGCTCTGGTGTCAAATACAGGATCTTCTCCTCTGAGAAGGGAGAAAAAATAATAGTGTTAGCCTGGATAAGGCTACCAGATGCAGTTTAAAGGCAGCAGGAGACAGAGCACAGCCAGCAACAGAGGGTCTGGGCACTGCCACTGCCTTCCCTCCTCTCTGAAGCTCTGTGAGCAACCCAACAGGGCACAGCAGCAGAGAGAGCTGCAGAGCCACCACGGAGAGGGACAGGTCCTGCTGCAGGCCCAGGTCTGTCTGTAGGCAGAGGAATTGTGTTTGTGGCCACGAGGTCACCTCGGTCTCCCCTCTGGTACCACACTCACAGAGCTGAAGGAGGTTCCAGGCTGGCCCTGTGCCCAAGTGCCCCCTGGCACTGCAGATCCCTCTGGGCACTGGAACCCTGCTCCTTCCAGCTGTTCCCCCCCAGGGGCTGGGAAGCTGCAGGTCAGCACCTGCCTGCACAGCATCCCTGTGATCAGATCTCTCAGGGAACTCCTCTAGCAAACCCACCCCAGTGAGGCACCTCAGGTGCTCAGCCCCCAGACCCTTCAGCGTCCCAGAGCACCACGTACCCTCCGTGCCTTGGCAGTGCAGGACGTATCTCATGATATCCAGGTTTTCATAGACTATCAGGATCTCTACTGCTCCCATTTCCAAAGCTTTTAGTGTATCTTCCACTCCAAAGCAGTACTTCCCCGTGTCCTGGCTGATCTCGTCGAAGTATCGTCCTGCAGGGCACACAGAGCCTGCCATGAGCTCTCAGCACAGCTCACCCACTCCTAACAAGCTTCAGCTGAACAGCACAAACTGCGACAAGCAGCTGCCACCACAGGGCCTGCAACTAAGGTGATCTCTGATGGAGGGAGAGAGAAGGTCCAGGAAGTCTGGTGGGGAAAAAGAAACCAACCAAAACCCGCCCATACCAGCACCTGAGGTGTCCAGGTGACAAAAAGAACCACTGCAAGTCACACTCTCAGGCAGCATGGCAGGGCTGGGGCAGCACCAGGGCTCTGCCAGGAGGGCGAGAGCAGGAGCAGCACACTCGGTGCCACACCCCTGCCTCGGGAGGAGAATGGAGGGCATCACGTACCTATTAGTTTTTTCTCTTGGATGAATTTCACATTGGAGAGGACCTCAGTTGACAACTCAATTGCTTGATTGAAGCCATTTTCTCCTCCATATGAAATGTCAACTAGTTTGAGCACTTTGGATTGCAACCGCTGAACGAGAGAAGGAGGAGACATGAAAACAAATCCACTCCAGAGCTGGGCTGTCAGACTCCTCACCCTGCACTCATTACTGCACTTCACCTGAGGCACAGGGACCTCTGAATGCACAGTATTGAACCACAGTCTTCAGGCAACAGGGACACAGATTAGGTTTACTGGAGTTTAATTCCAATAAAGTTTCTGCTTTAGATTTGGGAACACCAAGAATGTGAATGCCAGTTCCAAACCAGGGAGGACAGATTTCTTATTAGCCCTGTTTTAAGAAAAGGAGTTCTCAGCTCCTTGCAGGAGCTATTAGGAAAGGGAGACCTCTTTGGATACTTCCCATTTTCAGTTTTGATCAAATCTCTTGGGACACCAGAGTCACATTCCTCTCGAGGAGCATCCTGTACCAGAGCTCCTGCCACCATCACCACCGACACTTGAACACTCGGGTCTGCTGAGAAAAGGCCACTCACCTGATCAAACATGTCAGATTGACTTAATTCAGTTTTGAAGTCAGCGGACCCAGCGAGGACGAGCCCAGCCACGTTGACCTTGTCCCCGGAGATGAAGAGCTGCACGGCCGTCTCGGCCACCTTCCGCACGTAGTTGTGCCGCTTCTCCATGCGCAGGCGGGCGAAGCGCAGGGCAGACTGACCTCCTCTGCCTGCAGGGGACGGGGCAGCCATGGGGAACCCACTGCATCCCAGGAGCGCCCTCAGGACACAGCTGGCCCGGAATAACCAACGCCAAGGGCGGCCGCAGCCTCCTGAATTCAGCTTGCCACGAGCCCAGGCAGGGGCTCTCATGGAACACTCGGGGAATAAAGAGGGTTCATTCCCACCAGGAGATTTTCCTCTACTGAGGAAAATGTTTCTTTTCTTTCTATAAAGACTCACAACTCTGTAGAAATTGAGCATCTGAGCCCATTCTCTGTCCCTGTACCTTCATTAGAAGCCATGTCCTTCGTACACTGCCTCAAACACTGCTGATGCAGCACAGCCCAGCACTCTCTGCTGCCCGGCCTCACTGGGGACAGTGTTTTTATTTAGTTTTGTCCCATCCCACTCTGCAAAGGACAGTGGGCCAGGAGTAACCAGCAGACAATTTGCTGAACTCATCAGTGGCTGGCTACAACACAGCACCACAGAGTGGAACTCAAATTTTCCTTGCTCCATTAGGCCCTGTGCTTCCTGCAGAGAGCAGCTGGCTCCTCCTCACTGTGGTGCACACACAGCACCAGCACATCAAACTTTAAAGGCTCCATCGAGCGGGATTACTACTTGTGCTACTACTATTTAGTTAGAACTGTCCCAAAACCAAGTAAAGGGTCAAACGCAGCAAGAAATAAAAAGTGCCACTTCTAAAATCAACTGCATATTACTGTGATTCATTAATTGTGACAGGAGGCTCAGACTGGAGGCTTTGCTGTCAGATTCCAAGGGAGCACAGACTTGAGCAGAGCTAAACCCCCACAGGCCAAGTTCCCCATTTCCACCCTCACATCCCACCCCGGGACAGGCTGCTGCACTCAGCAGAGACAGACTGATGTGTTACCATGCTTCTTTGGAAGATCCACAGTGAATTTGTGCAGCACTTCTCGTGTGTTTCCTTGGAGAGTTCCAAAGAGTGCCCCGCTCCCATCTATTACAATAAAGCCAAACTTGCTGTCGTCGGAGAGCAGCGCCGTGAGGGCCTGGAACAGAGAGGGAGGCTGTCAGGGGGGCCAGAGACAGCACAGCTCCGTCAGCCTCAGCTCACAGCTGGTCATGGCTATTTTTTCATTAAAGTGGAAGAAAAGCAGCACTTCCAGGAGCTGTAACTATTCCAGATCACTACAGAATCCCAGAATTGTTTGGGTTGGAAGGGACCTTAAAGCCCATCCCATTCCACTCCCTGGCCATGGGCAGGGACACCTTCCACCATCCCAGGCTGCTCCAAGCCCTGTCCAGCCTGGCCTTGGGCACTGCCAGGGATCCAGGGGCAGCCGCAGCTGCTCTGGGCACCCTGTGCCAGGGCCTGCCCACCCTCCCAGGGAACAATTCCTTCCATACATAATCCCATCCCATACACCACTGTCAAGAGCACAAAGGAAACTCAAGTTTAATTCTGATCACAATTTCCCAGCTTTGCCAGTTCCCCACCTGAGGTCACGGGCAGGTGTGGCAGCAAAACCCTAGAGATGGGCTCTGGAGAGTGTGAAGTGAAATGGATCCCACCTCTCTGAGGCAGCCTCACCTCTCTGGCTGGCCCAGCTGGAGGAGTAATTCTGGCATTCCAGCCAGGAAAGCAGAACTTGCTCAGCTCACTGTCAGGTCAGTTTTGTGCTCCAGAGCACTGACACAGCCTCCCTACCACAACCACTGGTCTGCTGCACCTGCTGACTTCAAGTCCCAAAGGCAGAATGATGAAATAAATCTGCAGTGGCTGTGGCAAACTCAGCCTTACAGAGCACAGGTAGCAGCAGCAATAATTGTCCTGTGTGTAACTGGCTGTGGAGAAGACAGCCAGAACGTTTGCTGCAAAATGAAGTTATCCTTCCATTTTCCCCCCTTAAAGAAGGCAGCTGAATACTTCCCACAAGGTCATTTAAGTTGACCAACCAAAGCACTGAGCAGTATCGAGGCTTTTGAGTTGATTTTGCCCAAGCTCCCACCCAGCCCCGGGGCACCCACAAACTCTGCACTCCTTTCTCAAGGCAATCTCTCAGCTGCTGTTCCCTCGAGGGCTGTCTGAGTGGGCACAGACATCCAGAACACACACACACACTCCTGCTCACCTACACATGCCCAAAAAAGCAATAGCCAGAATCCTCTTTCTGGCTGGCAAAACCACATCAGTAGGATGGGGAACTTGTCAAAACTCCAGATTGCTTGAAGTCACCAGTTTAACACTGAAAGTGATGGTGCTGGGTTACTGCACGGGACCTTGAGCTGCCTGCAGGGCTGTCAGCCTGATTATTGGGCTGAACTGAAAGGATAAAACCCATCAGTCATCCTCTTCCAAAATCCACACAACCCAGGCTGCGGCTCTCAAGCTTAGAAGAAACAGAGGCTAAGGTTTAATGGAAACTCCTGGCCAAAATAAATATTCTGTATTAATTCCTCAGCAGTGGGATGAATGAGAGGAGGAAGTGGCATATTACATTGCAATCTATTTCACTGGGACAGAGCCAAGCAAAACGTGTGACTGGAATGAATGCTCCAGCCAAGGTATCAAAATAAGTCATTGTAAATCCTACCCCTCAGACACACATCAGGGCTCACAGCCCCCTGGGGGGGTTACTTCAGTTTCACACAGGCAATAAAATATCTACAGGAAACCTTATCACATGCTCCTGCCAGGCAGCAGATGACTACAGCTCTGATGCTCCCGAGTCCCTCCTATTTTAATACAGCACCAATGATCAGCGGTTCCCTCAGTCCCCTCATCAGCTCTGTCAGCAACTGCCCTGTGTGACCTGTCCAGCACCAAGAAGGGACTGTTGCCTTTGTTCTGTTCCTTCAGCCTGGACTGAGCTTCCTCTCTGCAGCTTTAGCCCAGAGGTGAAGATCACCTCCTTCTCCTGCTCCTTCCCACCCCGTCACTGTCCCAGGACACCCGTGGGTGCCCCGAGCAGCTGCCCTGGCTGTCAGCTCAGCTGGGGGAACCACGGGGTCCAAGGCCCTACAGCCAGGGAGAGGGACAAAGCCAGACCCCTGTGCTCACAGCCCCCGGAGGCTGCTACAGCTCCAGCTGACCCTGCACTGCAGGCCATGCCCAGTGAAATAATCCCACAGACAGGGGAGAGCACAGAGCCCGTGCAGGGAGGTGCTGGCAGGAGCAGCAATTCCCACAAATTCTGCTCAGGTCACTGCCACTCTTGCTGAGCAGTGCCACACAGCAGCACCAGTGGATTTGCAGCTGCTCCTGGAACAGCCTGCTGGGCACGTCTGCACTGAATCAGTGCCCTGAGGCAGCAGCTGCTGAGGAGACCAAAGGAATCCATCTCCTGACAGGGCAGAGAGAAACCCAGCACCCTCCCACTGCCCACAGTAGCAGGGACAAACACCTCCTGGGCTTGGCATCCTGGCTCTCTACTGAATCCTCCTCTTCACCTCTTGCTTTCCCTCCTCTATGGACACAGGGACCCAGCAGAACTCCAGACCTCTGCCTGTGCACAGGTTTTTACTCCTGGGAGGTCAAGGAAGTGTTGGGATTTTATCCTTAGTGGGGAGACAGAATAGCAGGGACGGACCTGACCTGTGCAACAAGCACACCTTTCCTTGCTGCACTCGTGGATCCATCTCCACAGACCCCAGCAGACAAGCAGAGCTACAGCACTGAGGGCAAGCCCATGTCACACGGGCTGACAACAGGCAGTTAAGTCTCAGGCCACGCATTTATCAAGGGGAACATCAAGGACACGAGGGGCACTGCAAACACTGAGACCTCTGCACCTGCCAGAGCCAAAGCAGACTCAGAGGCAGTACATTGACTGCTGTAATCCACATTTCTTTAAATATGCCTCAAACCATTCATTGAACTTAATTAGATGTTGGATAAAAATAATCCCACTTCCCCCCAGACAGATTAGGCACATGCCAGTTCCCCATCAAGGCTCTCAGTTAACACACCTGATAGCAAGACTGGCAACACTGATATTATCTTGGCAGTATTTTAAAGCCTGGCTTGGAATAAGATCTATGGGCCTCTGTGGTTAAGAACACCCTTCCTCCAGTTACAGAGAGGAGCACACAAACTCAGGGGTAGGAGGAGCTGGGCAGTCCCTCAGCTCCTTCCAGCAGGCATCCCCCATCTCTGGCCAGTCCCAAGCCATCCAGTGGCCTCCCCAGGGCATGTTCCTGCTGCTCTCCAGGCTCAAGCACACCAAGGTTGTGCCCAGACCTTGGCTCCTGCAGTAGGAGAGTCCTTACCTCCGTGTGGAATTTGTTGTCACACAAATACAACGACGTATTGATTGGTTTGAAAGGTTCAAAGTCAATGTTGACTTTCTTCTCTTTTCCTTCTTCTGTCACAATTGTTCCACAGTAAACAACCAGACCATTTGGAGGTACTACAAACGACACAATGCAGGTTTAGATCACTAAGGAACGTGGCAAGCTGTACCCATCAAAAACTGACTGCCAGCCCTTGAGACTCATAGCAGAGTTGAAATTCAAGTTCTCAAACTTTTCATTTTCCCTTTTCCCCACCTCATTCCCTCCCAGGTCTCTACAGTGGAAAACAAACTCATTTAGTGCACCTGCAGCAGACATGCACCTGCCAGCTAAACCCAGGAGCTTGTGAGCTCACAGCAGCCAGGGAAAGGCTGAGCTGGTCCCACACAGGGATTTACAGAGTGACCACCCCAGGGGCCGGTGCAAAGGCAGTAACAATGAACTCTTCCAGGGCTCATCTGACATGGCCTGGGTCTGCTCCCCCCCAGAATGATGGCAGCTGCTCACGCCATGCCTAAGGCTCACAGAAGTTTCTGCTTGAGAGAAAATCACTACTTGAATGCAAATGAACTATTGCAGAATATCCAGCTCTTAAATCTGGCCAAGTTCAGCAGAGTCAGCACTAAGAACAGAACCATGAGCCCACTCATTAAAAACAAGGACCACCTTACTATTCTAGTCCCAAAGTCCACCCCTGAAGTAGCCATCCAAGGGCAACATACCTGGAATATCAGTGCAAAACAGCAGCACAGGCCAACAGATTTGATTAGCAGAAAACTGCATAGTGCAGGAACTTAAGGCTGCTTCCAAGAAAGGGAAGTGTGCCAGCATCCATACAAGCTAGAAGTTACCTTTGTTATAGAGTTTCAGTCTTTGCTGTACAGATGTAATGGCTCCCAGTACTGAAAGGCGATTCACTCTTGACTTTATGTTGGAGGCAGTGCCAAACTCGTCCGCTAACATTTTTGCCACTCGCGAGATCTGGTCTTTGGGGGGAATGATCAACGAGATCATGCTGGTACCATTGCTGGGGAGGGAAAAAAGGGATGTGAGCAGGCAGCAGAGCAACAAGCACCCTCACACCATATTCCATGTACACAGTTCTCTCCTCCCTCCCCCAAGGAGCATCTTCACTGTCACTGGTGCAATTCCCCTTCTGCTGGACAATAATGGGAGAGAAAAGACAAGAAAACAAAACAGGCTCTTCTTCAGTGCTCAGCCACCACCAAGCAAGGCCTCCAGAAGCTGCCTGTTTACTCTGGGATACTGCTCCGGGAACACAGGACACATGAACAGACCAACGTACAGACCAAGGGCTGCGAGCGGCAGGAATGGAAGCAGCTCCCAGCAGAGATTATTTAAAATAATGCAGCCACATACTTTAAGGACATCTTAAAGCCCATTCCATTTGTTCTCAGACAGCTGGAGCACTGAGCAGCCCAAGTGCTGTCTTAACACGTTGTTTTCCTCAGATTAAAACAGAAAACTGAACTAGAAGGATCCCTTTGTCACGGTGAGTCTTTTCTGCTTTCCCACTCTCACTTTTCTCCCCAGAGCAGCTCATCAGCTCTGGCAGCTGCTTTAACTAAACGGTGCAAAGCACACACTGCTGCTTCACCAGCACCAACCCCAGGCACAGAGTCAGGAGATAAGACCCCACAAATCACAGAACAGGCTTAAATTAAAGGAAAATAAGTTTGATATTTGTTTTTCCTAGGGCTTTGGGGTGGGTCCTGCAGAAATCTTAATCCCCAAAGCCGCCTCGTGGTTCAAATCCATCCAAAGCCAAAAGGAAAATTGGGGAAGTTCCCATCTGCCCTCCAGCAGGTACCTCCCATTTGCCATTGAAGCATCCCAGATGTCTGAAGTGCTGCCTCTGCATTGTCTCAGATTTAACCCAGACCTCATGCTTCCCATTAGAGTAATGGCATAAAAATCAAATCCCTCATCGTATCCTCCAGCCCTCTCAAGGGCAAACCAGCTAAGCTCTGTGAAAAAGCCTCTTCTCAGGATTCTGAGTCAGAGAGCCAACAAAGTGCTTTTCAGACACCAAACCCCAGGGTTTTGCTCTTTTACATTTCTTACGGAGGAGGAGCCTAACCCAGCCCTGCTCACTGCTGTTCCAGGCTGTCAGCACCAGCGTCCTGCTCAAGTGTTTGGGCTGCAGAGGCAGCAGGGAAGTGCTTTAAAAAGCATCACTTCATTAGCCTCTTTACACAAGTTGTGCAGCCCTCTCCCAAAGATCCTCAATCCAGGCCAAGTTGAAACAGAGGCTGGCAGGTCAAATAAGTCCCTGACCTTAAAGACAACTAATTGGGTTTAATATCCGAGCTCCCCATACACACCAATCAAAGTCACAAAGCGACTCTTGCCCGCGTTACTCCCAGGAGGAGCTCTGAGCCACGCTGACAGCTCTCAGGCTTCCAGGTCACCCCAGCCAAGAACACTCCATATCCCACCCAATTAAAGCAGTTAGCTACCCCAGTGAATGGCACCAGCCTTAGGGGAGAGATAATGGCTATCATTCCCAGCAGGCTCCTTTGAGGAAGAGGCTGATCAGAATGAAAGCAACTCTTCTCCACTTTTCTGAAAGCAGCACTCCCGAGTTATCTCCTCCTCTGAAAGAATAAAGTCTTAAGACTTCCCAGAGATTAGAAAGCTCTGCCCATCACACCTAACTTCCTGCATCACCTAAGGGCATCCCAGTGTGGCAGGTGGGAGTGGGACTGTTACGCCCCTTGGGCACTCCCTGGCTCTCCTGCTAGGAGGAGATTCCATACAATTTTTCCTGAATTGAGGACAGAGGGCAAAGAGCGAGTCCTGTCACAAGCTGCCTGGAAGGAGAGGCAAATCCCTCCACCTACAAACCCCTTACAGGAATTTGCAGAGAGCAAGAAGGTCCCCTCTGAGCCTCCTTTTCTCCAAGCTGAACCCCCCCGGCTGCTCCTCACAGGACTGACTCTCCAGAGGCTGCCCCAGCTTTGTGCACAGCAAGGAGGAAGGCTGGGCGTGCACTCCCTAGAGCAATTCCTCAGTACAAAGTCATTTGTAAAGCTCCCTTCAGTTTTCAAATGCAAGTCACCCCTCAGATGCCAGCCCTGGCCTTGTGCTGTGTTCCACTGCCCCACAAACACTGCTGCCAGCACCAAGCACCCACTGGATCCCACTGGGGCCACTGAACTGGGAGTTATTTATCCTACACACAGCACCTCACCCATCAGCCAGGGTCACAGCACTGCTCCTCAGGAACACCCCACCCAAGGGAACACCGTGCCCTTCACAAGCCCTGGTGATTTATTACTGCAAACAAATGAAAAGGGTCTCTCAGAGGATGCACTCCCCCTCATTTAAACCTCCAACGAGTCCAACACAGAACAGCACTGTGCCTGGGCCAATCCTTCAGTGAATTCCAGTCTGGATTTATATCCAAAAGCACCTTGCCCTACCAACATCGAGTGCACTCCTTGGGTTTGGCATGCTGCACCACTATTTACCCAGCCAAAGCTATTTCAGGCTCTAACCAATTCCTGCAGAACCCAGCAAAACGGCTGGCATGCAGCTTGCCACGGGAGCACCCCATGGCATCCAGGCTGCTGGAAGCCTCGAGCACAAGGAGCAAGCCAGCTTGTCACCATGTCCCCAGGCACCCAGCACCCCAAGGGGTCACTAAGCAACCAGAGACTGAGACCAGCAAGACATCAGCTGAAGCAGATGGGCACCAGCACTCAGGGTGGCTGCAGAACTCCCTCACACACTGCCAACACCTTGTTATCTGACCAGGGAAGAGCAGCTTTCCTCTCTCAAAGCAAGCTTGTACCTGTATGTGACCTTAATGTAGCATGGCAGGGTCTAAAAAACCCTGTGGTGCATCTGCTAAATTCACCCCAAGGAGATAAAATGCAGCACACAGTTTCTAAGAAAGCTGCTGTTCAAAAACACTCAGAAAAAATAGGTTATTCTGCAGAGTAAGACAATTTCCAGGTCTCCTCTGGGTCTTTGCAGCCTCAACAAGATAAAAGGTATTTCTGCAAATCCCACCCTGTCCCCTCTGGAGCTGAGGGTTCCAGAGTACGTGTGGATTACAGCAGTAAGGAATTTCCCCATAACCACCCTAAGGCCTCCCAAAAGGGGGCACAGCTGCACCACACACCATCACAACCAAGTGATCTATCGAGACCAGGGCACTGCTCACACTGGCAGCTCGGGGTTAAATGTGCCAGGAGCTGGTTCTTGCCTCCATCACCCACAGCACTGCTGAAGGAAGCATGGACCCCATTCTAGACTATATCCCAACTTCACAGCACTGCTAAGGTTTCCCCTGGTTCAGCACACCCGAGTTCCACCAGAGCAGCTGGGAGCTGATGCTTTCAGACTGAGCTGAGCCAGGGGCTCGCAGCAGCTCCAGCCAGCTGCTGTCCCTGTTCTGGCCAGAGAGCTGCCAGTGCCAACCAAGGCTGGGATGCCCCGAGATGTTTGCTCAGGAGGGGAGCAGCATCCCAGCCCACGGGCCAGCACAACGAGTGCCACTGCTCAGGGGACGGGGGCAGAGGAAACAATCGGGAGCATGAGGGGCACCAGCCCACACCCCACAAAGAGCCAAGGGGGCAGTTCAGTGTCAGCTCTGCAAAGGCAGAGGGCCTGCACTGTGGGCACTGCCAGCCCTGCCAGGAACGGGCAATTAGCTCAGATTTATCACCACCTGCCATGAGCAGCATTAGGTATCTCTAGGAGAGAAGATGAGGATCAAGGCTCCAACTTTCCCACACCACAGCAGGTGGGCTCTAGCTTTCTCCTGCAGCCTGCCAGATGGCTGTTTGAGGGAAGAGGGGAAGCAAAAATAAGCACATTTCACTCTCTGGAGACAGCAAGTTCTTCAGAAAATCAAGGTTTGTGGATAGGACAGCCTTTCTATTATTAAAACTCCGATGTTACTACAGTTGGAATTTCAGACAACTGTGCCACAAAACAGCTTCCCCAGACACAGAGAGACCTCAGAGCAGCTGCTGACAAGCGATCAGAGCGAGTGGGCAGCGCTGCATCACCGCTAACCCAGCCCCGGGAAGCTGGAGGGGAGAGCCGTGCCAGCCGTGCCACTCCTCCCGCACACAGCTGCTGTGGCACCCGAGCAGCCCCTGTCCCTGCGAGGACAGGAGGGGTCACCCAGCCCCTCCCTGCGCCGTGTGTGCAGGCCAGGAGATCCGCCGGGTCCCCTCCAGGGGCAGGGACGGCCCCGAGGATGCCGGCACCGGCCGGATCCCCGCTCGGGACCCGGAGCGGGGCCCTCTGCGGACGTGCTCCGTGCTCCAGCACGAGGGAGGCACCAGAGCAGGAGCTGAGGGCACAAAGCAGGCCCTGCACCCATCTGGGACGGCTGCCACAGGCACCCCGTGGCTGCTCTCCACGGCAGCTGCCAGGGCAGCCTCCTGCTCTGGGTGGCCATCTGCACCTGCAGGGCTTTGTCACCACATTCCTACTCTCCTGCATCAGCAGGAACAGCTGAGCAGATCCTCAGACCTTCAGCTGGTACTAGAAAGGGATGTAGGGGTTTTCCAAAAGGCTCCTACCACCTTACACAGCGCTGTGCCACTGAAATGGGGCCTGCCCTGCCCCACTCCACACCCCAATCCAGCAGCACTGACCACAGCTGCCCTCCACCTGGCAGACAACCACCAGCACTCTGAGGAGGAGCAGTCAGTCAACCTGTCTCCTGCAATTTGGGCTATGAGCTGGCACGGGAGAGCACTAATTTCACAGGCTGCTATATAAATAGCAGTGACTGGCCTGCCCTGTGGTATCAGAGGAGACCTGACAAACAGCAGCTGAGCCGTCGTTGTTCCACAGTGAAACGTTTCACGCTACCAGCACACTGTGGAATGTGGGATACAGAGGCAAGGGAGGGCAGTCACTCCCTAGGACTCAAAATGGGCTTATTTTCACAGGGCACAGCTTCGTGAGCATCCTGCTCTCCCCAGGAACCAAGGGCAGCATGAGGCCTGTGTGTGACTGCCAGACTGGAAGGAGCACAGAGCAACCAGCTCCCAGATAATCTGATCCCAGGCACATTCCACAGCTGGGAAGCTTTCTATGAAACAACTGTTGCCACACACAGCTCCGAGCCGTGTTACCTTCCCAAGGTAACCTCTGCTGGTCTCCATCCAGGACTCGGGATCACTGGGCAGGCACAACACATTCCAAGGAGCCCCAGCTGCCCGGACAGCCAAGGCTACCCAAGTTATATGATGGCTAAAGCAGTTCCATGCACAGCCAGCTGCAAGGCAGATGCCAGCAATGTCTCTGTAATCCAAGGCAGAACTTCATCAGGCACATCCCGGAGGTCCGCAAGAGCTGCTTCTGAACCAACACCCACGGCGCTGCAGGCACGTGGTACTTCAGTGAAGGACTAGGTTCAGGGCACAATCCACAAAATCAGTGATGTGAGTAAAGAATATTTGAGGGTTTTTGATGCTGCATCTGAGCAGAGATGTTGAATGGAGTGGATAAAAAGGAAGTGTCCTTTGGTACAGGCAAGTACAAAACTGCTGGTTTGGGTTCCCTTACAACAGCCAGGCCATCAGACACTCCCCACTCATCCCTGCCCTGTGTGCAAGAGCACTGACCTTGCCAGAGGGAACTTCTACACACGCTCCTGTGCAACTTATGAATCATGGCTGTGAAACAAACAGGTCACAGCTGTGCCCTTTAAAGACTTAATGTCTTTTAATAAGACAAAACCCTCATCAAACAGAAAGTGGCTCAAGTCCACTTGAGATGCCAAATCCAGAGGGACAACAGCAGATGCAAGAGCTGCATAACTTTTCCTGGAAAACCTGCTAGGAAAGAGCAGGGAATCTCAAGAGTCCAGGATCCCTCAGTGCTTCAGAGGCCACATCACCTGGAAGCCAAAGACTGCACTGCCTGTGAGAATATCAGTTGAATGCTCTGCAATAAACCCAGCCAACACACCTCAACCTAGCTGCTGCTTGGAGGCAACAGTGTTTTGTGATGCCTCCACCACAAACAGATGAACTCCCCCTCCCTGCTGGGCCCACGGGCTCCGAGCACAGCCCGAGCAGGGCATGAGCCCTGCACAGAGCCCTGACAGAGCACACAGCACCGGGGAGCTGAGCAGGACCCACCGCAGCTCCTCTAAGGTCTCATGGGGAGCTGAGCCAAAAGCCAGGCAGAGCTTTGTGCAGCACAATCTCAGCAAGAACCTCACAGTCCCCCGGAGGCATCCTGCACGCAGCACAACTCTGGATCAGCTCCTAAAAGGCGACATTAACACACGTCATTCCTCAAAGGCTTCCACATCACCCAAAGAAGGGCATGAAACATGGAAGGGACCAGTTCCCAAGCAAAAAGAAGGCAGAGCTCACTTCTCTGGATCCACTGACACCTCAGAAGCAGAGAAAGGACAAGATGAGGGCAGGATGGGTACAAGGAGAGGATTTGCAGATTTAGGAGAGCAAGTAATTCATTCTTCAGGAATCCTTTTCAGCATAAGCAGTAATTGGAGAAATCGAGGCCCCTCCCTCCCCTGAGTTGAAGAAACACCCCAGACACCGAATTCCTCCATCAGTCTCTGAATGCCACCTCTCCCCTGGACAAAGGAAAACCACTTAACTGCACAGCGTGAGACCGTGCAGCTATTCCACCACGGCTCACACAATGCCAGGCTCTCCTGCTGTAGTCCTGCTCCAAAGCCCAAGACAGGAATCTTGTCCATCATTCTCCTCTAAAGCTGGCAGACTGGATAGAAAAAGCACTTCATGTAACCAGAACCAGCTTGAAGGCAGACACTCAGACCGTCCTGGAAAGGTATCCTGCCCTCCTACCCTCACCCACTGACCTTCTCAGAGAGGAAAGGCCTCCAGGTGCCAACCAAGCTCTGAGTGCCAGCCAGGGAGAGAAGCACCCAGCCAGAACCCACCCTGGAAAACACAAGCGAGCCGCATTTCCTCAGCGCGCCCCTGGCTCCTGCAGCCAGGGAGAGCTTCCCACAGGGAGGCAGCAAATGGCTGCTCCAGCAACGGAGCAGAGGCAAGCCTGGCTGGAGCCTGGCAAGGGTCAGGCGAGGCAGTGCTTCCCCCGGGCAGCCGCCGGCCGCCTGCCAGGAGCTGCCTCCTGAGCTCAGCTTCCCTCGCTCCCAGGACACAAAGGAGGTGAGACAAGAATCGGGTCACGGACTTCTGCTCCTCCAACAGCACAGTGTGGCAGCTCTCGTGTGTCTGAGGGCTGCAGAGGTAGCAGGTGACAGCGAGCCCTTGGCCACCACGCACCACCTGCCCAGAGGGACACGTCAGCAGCTCCGTCCCCAAACTGGGGCCAGCTCTGATACTGCTGCTCAAGTCACCACCAGCACCCACATCCCGAATCACAGGGATCAGCTCCAGGAGCAGATCCCAACTTCATCCCAAGCACTGAATCAGCACAAGTGGATCCTGCACACCCCATGGGGAAGGTGAATCAATGCCCCTCCGAAATCCTTGGATCAAAGGCAACACACCCCAGAACATAATTGCATAGGCATGTTTTGAATAGGCCTTATTGGCTGCATCTGACCTCATGCAGAAAGCCCGGATGCCCAATTACTGGGAAGTGGAACAGACATTTCTGCACTTCAGACATTTGTGACTCACTGGGAGGCTCAGTTTTGCCACAGCTCCCCTGCTCTCCCTCCTCCTTCTCCAATTATTAATGCTCCAAGTTTAAAAGACTTGTTGCATTATGCTAATGGGCCATTTGGGTACAAGATGTACACTGAGGGACTGAAACAAATCCAGATTTGCTTATTAAGATGCTAATGCCCCAGAACTACATGGGAATAGGTGGCCAACACGGGGGAAAAGAAATCCAGTTGCCACAAAGCCAAAAAAGTCTGTCCTCTTTTGAGGTGCTCATTCCCATCTCCTACCACGTCATTCCTCAGGGGCTCATTCATTAGCTCGATGTGAATGATGATCTGTGCATGAATCACACTGCTCACTAATGATTCACACAGTTGTAAAAGAGGTACCAGGCTGCTGAACAGCCACGGGCTGTCAGACTGCAGTTCTGATCTGGAGACACTTTTCCAGCTCAGGTCCTCCTCAGCCACTTGCTCGTGAGCACTCTCCAAACAGCACTTCCTAATTGTCACTGTAATTCAAAAGGAACAGGTACAGCAGGCAGGTGAGAGCCCAGGAAATGTTTTACAACAATTAGACTGAGGCAACCAGCAGGATGTCAACAACCCTTTGGACATTCTCCCTGGCTCCAGCTGTCTTCCCACCTGGCACAGCTTTCTCAGACCACCCACTCTCAGCACGCTCAGTGAAACACGAGAGACACTGCCTTAGTCCTGAGAAGTCTGATCAGCCCTGCTGACATGAAATCCACATTCGGCTTCTACCCCAGCACTGAGGGCACCGGCAGCCTGAAGAGACCCAACAGTCAGAGCAGGGAAATGGTGTGGAAGCAGCTGCTGTACATCCCACGTGGTTTCCTGCCACGCTGCCCTCAGCTCTCCCTTCTGCCCTGGACTGTTCCTACTCCAGCCCCTCTGCAAACACCTCCTCCTCCTCCTCACACCACCAGAAGCAAAAGGCAGTATTAACACTATAGCCTTTACCTCTCACAGAAACGTGACCTCCTTTAGGACCTCCCCCTGCCACAGGCAGCATGAGAAAGCACGACTCGGAGGAAGCAATCTGCCTTGGGTAAGAACTTAAACCACAACATCTTCCCTAAACACTCCACACGAATGGCAGATCACCAAGTCAAAGCAGAAACCTCACTGCTAGTAAAGCTCAATTCCTGCAGCCCCTCCTCCTGCAGCCCTTGTCCCACCCGTGTCTCACATTTCCCACAGTGTGACAGACAGCCCAGCCCAGTTCCAGCTGGAGCAGGACTTTTCTACAGGAGAGGTCCACTGCAGACACCAGCTTGCAGGAGAGATCCTCAAGGCTATCCCACGACTGGCACTAGCACAACATTATCAGCCCTGCAACCTGAACACCACAGCACGAGTTGGAAAGCCAAGGGCCACCCTGGCATGGCTCTGCCCTTCCCAGGTGGAGCAGCTCACCCAGGGCTGGGGCAAGGCCTCCATCCTGGCCCCCATCCCAAGGTGGAAGCTGCAGAAACAGCTCCTGTATCAACAGTTAAACTGACCCAGAGCTCAGATCTGAGGCACAGCCACAACTACAAACAGATCCTGATAAAGAAGGCAGGGAAAGAGATCTGCTGCCAGGCTGGGAGCAGGGGAGGGAGCCTCTGGACCGACATCTCTGGCAGCGCAGCCAGACCCCAGTCCCAGCGCTGGCAGACCTCACCCAGGTGTTTGACACCCCTAAGCCAAGAGAGCTGCTCTGGTACCTGCCTGGGCATGGCAGTGGTGTCACACTCACCGAAGCAAGAGCACACCCTAAATGTGCTGTGCCTTGTACGGAGCAGGAGAATCCACGCTGGAGTTAACTCAGCTATGCTGCTGTCCCACAGCCATCCCAGCACAATTCCACCTTCGGCACCACCAGCAGAACAATCCATCCGCAGGCAGGTGCTGCAGGAGCTCTGCCTAACTCAGGAGGGAAATAAAGCTCACTGAGGCAGCACCAGAGAGCCCCGGCACCACAGTTTCCAGGACTCTGCTCACAGTAAACTGGGAAGAAGGCAGAGCTGTACAGGACATACCTGTCACTGACCCCAGTCAGCCCCTGACTGCCCCCAGCAGTGGTGCTGCCGCAGCTCTGCCCACTGTGGTGTCACCTCACACAAGGTGGGCTCTCAGGCCACGTCTGGAAAGGCCCACCATCCTCACAGCGGAACAGGTCAGGACTACCTTACTCCCCAGAACCACCAGGAGGTCCAAACACATCTCAGCCCTGCCAGCTGCCTGGTCCCAGAGCAGCATCATCCCAGCACATCCCAGAACAAGGTGTGGAGAAGCGCAGCCTCTTGTTCCGTGAGGCTGGGAAACAGCAGCAGCTTGTGACTAATTCCAGGGCTGGGCTTTTCCACCAGGACCAGCAAGACTCCAGAGAGACTGCAAGACAACCCAAATAATGCTTTCTGCAACACAAGCTGGGCAGATCTTTTCTGTCTAAGCAACAGGTGAGCTTGTCCACCCTCAAGCAGAACTAGGTTTCATTTCCCAGGAACTGAAGCAGAACTGTATCTCTCTTTGCAGGAATTCCCATGTATTTTCAGGCCTCCGTCCTTCCTGGTGACTTTATTTCTCTCACTTTTTGTTTCTCCCATATAGTAGGTGGAAGTCTCAACATGGCAGAATCCAAACCCAGGATGCAGGAACTGCACCACTTTGCTTTCCCAAGGCTCTGGAGACACCAAGACTTTCCCTTCTCTTGCCATTTCTTCCTCCTCCAGCTTTGAAACATTTTTTCCAGTTACAACCAGACTAAGTTACTTGTTCAGACTTTGTTTCTGCACTGGCCCTGTTTGACACACCTTCCAGAGCACATAATTTGGAAAACTGCTCTTCCACACACCAGCCTCAGTTGTGTTTGCAGGCAGTGCCTTCAGAGACACCTCGATCTTCATCTCCTCTTTTCCTGTTTCAGTAAAAGAACCAACAAGGGCTACTGCTCCCAACAGAGCAAGCTCAGGGCAGGGGAGATGTCTCCAGGGAGCAGGTTCCTGAAGGTTTTCCCACTGTAAAGGAGCTCCACACCCTGCACCAGCTGCACTCTCACCCGGGGTCTGGAAGCCCACCTGGCCGTGGAGGTGTCAGTACCATTTCCAAGCAGAGGTGTTGGCAGAAGAAAGCATTTCTAAGACCTGGAGAAGTTTCCAAACATGATTCAGATGCGACATCTCAGGTCCTCTCCCAGCAAAGAGACTGCTCGTTGTTGCTGATACTTGATTTTGCCAAGCATTTACAGCTTAGATTAGCAGAAAACCCTGCCCATAGCCCAGCTAACTATTCAGAACTGCAGAGACCAAAGGAACAAAGAGGGATTGTCAGCTTAGCACTGACACTGGAAAACTGCATGAAGCAACAGCAGAAAAGCCCTGAGAGAGGGGATAAAGGAAAAACAGAGTGGCTAATGCTGCTTCTACTTGGGCTGCTGCAGCCTCCACAGAGAACGACAGCTGCAGCTTCTGGGGGGCCCAGTGTTTCCCCAAATCTGTCCTACAAAACTGAACTGTGGACTGAAAGCAGAATGAATCCCTCAGTCGGGGAGAAGCAGAGATGTCTGATGAAAGTCTGAGCACTCCAAGCTCTCAGAGATGAATGACAAGGTTAAACTTCTGACAAGGCCACAACTGGCTCATCAGCAGCCTTTTACTCCCATCTTCTTCTGGCCACAAAGGTTAATTGCCTGCAGTGCTGAACTCTGAGGCCCCTCTGCTCCTCCTCACACCCTGTGCAGAGCCCAGCTACCGCCCTTCACCTCGCCAAATCAGAAACACCAACCCAGCCACTCTGCACACCATCACACGGTCTGCAACTCAGCTTTGGAAGAGCTGGGAGGAGAGAACTTCTGGTTTAGGAAGCAAGACACAGGTAACAGCTCTTTCTAGTCCCTGTCAGCAGGGACAGGGTTTTGAGGTAGGGTCGGGGAGTTAAAAATTATTTTTCATTATTTTGAATTGACAGACTCTTTCCACAGAGATCAGTGAGAAAGCCAGCTTTCCTTAGCAGGGCTGGGAAAATAGCACAGGGCATTCCGGCTAGGATGTTACCTCCAAGTTTGAGAGGCAGACCTACCCCTGCTGGCCTCCAGCTGATCAGCTTCTGGGAAAGCTGAAGTTTTCATCTTTCCCCTGGGTGCTCTGACCAAGCACTGCCCCTTTCCTCATCAATCCCATAAAAGCACTTCCTTGCTCTCCTGCTCACTTGACTTCTGCTAACACCCTGCAGATTCCACTGAGATTTTCCCAGAAGAGCTGGCTAAGAGCAGAGGTGCCCCAACCACCATGTGCCAAGGGAATGTCTAACTCCAGCTTCCTCCATTTCCCGTCCCTTTGATCCCCTGCAGGAGCAGCCGGCACATGAAACTGGGACACCGCTGCTGGGTCACTAATGGAGCACATGAGTAAGGGAAGGTGGAGACGCCAGCAAGGCCCTGGCCCTCCACATCACCCTGCTCGAAGGCTTTGCCCCCTAACCCACCCCAGAACAGGTCTTCCTACTCCACAGGAAGAGGAAGCGACGCTCCCAAAGGCCGGAAAAGCCTGTTCCACTGCCTCACGCCTCCTGCGCCGGGGAGCCTGAGCCTTCTGGGGGCTGAAGCTGCTGCCCCTCTTCTCCTCACTGCTCCCAAACCAGGGTAATTTTGGCTAGGACTCACTGGAAGACACTGAACCAGCATCACCTTGCTCAGAGAAGACTTGCTGGCACCAGCATCACTTTCCTCGGGTGCTGGTTTAGCAGCTGGCACAGATAAAATTAAGGGACAGCAGGATCACCACATCCAGGACGTGTGCTGGGTCCAGGGGGCACAGCTAAACCCCTACACAGATCCTACTGTGCCCGTGGCATCTCTGCTGCACAGCAGAGCTGTTCCAGGGATCACTGCAAGAGGGAAGACAGGGGGACACCTGGGCTGTGGCCCCAAGAAGCCAATACCACAAGAGACACCAGCCCTTCACCCTCCCCTCTCCCAGGAGTGCTCCAACATCTGCTGGAACCTTCTCTGCAACACTCAGCTACCCCAAACAACACGAGAGCTGACACTGAACTGGGCATGTTTTGAATCAGGGAGAGACACAACTCCAACTCTACATTTCCAAAGCCCACACAGGCTCCCCCCGTGCCCTTGCACAAAGCTATGTCACAAGCTCCAGCGGATGCCTGGAGCTTCCCAAGCCCTTTCACCTTCCTGGGACCCCTGTGAGCACAGCCCGTGCTGCCCACACCACGCACAGGCACAGCCCAGTGATCAGCTGGGGCAGCCAAAGTCCACTGTGCTGCAGGGCAGGGCAGCCCAGGCTCCCCACTCCCTTCTCCCACCTGCCATCCCTGCACAGCTGCATCATAAATCAGAGTAAAATATATTTTAGGAGACCTGTGGCTCGGGTTCCCCTCCTGCCTGGGTTAGTTTCCAGCTGAACAACTCCACAGGCTGACTCTACACACAGAACAAGCACCAGCACTAAGGGCATGGCAAAACAGCAGCCTGGCCTCTGCCAGCTGGCCCCGGGCTTTTGGGGGTCCATAGAACGATGCCAGTGGTGCCCCAGCTACAGCAATACCTGTTCAGGTGAGCCTGTGGAAACTGGAGCCGCAAGGGTGGCGAAGGAGTGACCCTTCATTTTTATTTTATCAGGTTATCTCCCGAGACACACTTTGTTTGCTGTTTTACAGCCCCAGAACCTTGAGGTCTCACAATTCCTCAAGCCCAACCGATGGAACCAGCCACTGCCAAGTTGCCCTCTAAAAAACAGGCACCTCTGGCACAGGGCAGGCTGCAGGGACAGACACTCTGGTGGGGAAAAAAATTAAAAGTGCAAGGATTAAAGCAGGATTAGAGACTTTAAACTTCCCACTGCCCAAACTTTGGAAGAGCTTGCTTTCAGGGAAATGGAGCTGAGCACCTTCGCTGGGAGGGGAAGGAGTGAGAAAGATCAAATAACTGTCAGTAAGAAAAGCACGGAATAAGTGCTGCCTCAGCCCCTGCCTCCCTGCCCTTACCCCGCCGCCTTCCCCGGCCCAGCCGGTCCCTCGGGAGAAGCCCAAGGCTGCACGGGGGACAGCGGAGCGTCTCCTCCGGCTGGAATCTGCCTTTCCCCGGTGCCAGCTGGCAC
>VWZW01002555.1:247740-275425 GCA_013397115.1 Edolisoma coerulescens
CAGGCTGGGAGGGCCCGCAGGGCTCAGCTGGTGCCAGCTCCCTGCCCCAGCAGGGCCATCCCAGAGCCCAGGGCACAGCAGTGTGCCCACACAGCTCTGCCATGGCCCCAGGGAGGGACACTGCACAGCCTCTCTGCACAGTCTGCCGGGGCTGGGCACTGCCCAGGGCAGAAGTTCTGCCTCCTGGGCAGGGGAATTGCTGGGCTCAGGCCCTGCCCGTGGCTCTGGGGCCACTGCTGGGCCCCGGAGCAGAGCCCGGGCCCTGCCCTGAGCCCTCCCTGCAGCCAGGGACACCCAGGGCCGAGGGCCCCTCTCAGCTGGGGCTCCTCTCCAGGCTGAGCAGCCCCGGCTCCCTCAGCCTGGCCTGGGCACGGAGATGCTCCAGGCCCTTCCTCAGCCCCGCAGCCTCCGCCGGCCCCGCTCCAGGAGCTCCCTGGCCCTGCTGGGCTGAGGGTCCCGAGCTGGACGCGGCACTGCAGAGGTGCCCCAGGGCTGGGCAGAGGGGCAGGATCCCTCCCTGCCCTGCTGGGAACGCTCTGCCCGGTGCCCCCAGGATCCCATTGGCCTCCATGGCCCCAGGACACGCGGCTGGGCAGGGACAGCTCATTGTCCCCCAGGACCTTCAGCTCCTTCCCCGCAGAGCTGCTCCAGCAGGTCCCCCCCAGGCCTGTGCTGGTGCCTGGGGTTGTTCCTCCCCGGGTGCAGGACCTGCATCTGCATTTGTTGAGTTTCAGAATGTTCCTCTCTGCCCATCTCTTTGATCTGTCAAGGTCCCTCTGAAGGGCCACGCAGCCCTCGGGGGAATCGGCCACTCCTGGGGGCTTTGTGTCACCGCAGAACTCGCACTGACTCCCCCCCAGGTCATGGATGGACAAGTTAATCAATACCCAGAGCTGACCCTTGGGGGACACCGTTCAGGAGAGGCCTCTGGGCCGTGCCCCACAGCCAGTGCCCAGCCCGTCCCACTGTCCCCTCACCCAGGCCACACTGCCTGAGGCTGCCCGTGAAGATTCCACCAGAGAAAGTGTCAAAGCCTTGCTGCAGTCAGGAGGGACAACGTCCAGTGCTGTCCCCTCGTCCATCCAGGGGCTGTTCCATCGTGGAAGGCAATCACGTGGGTCAGACACCCCTTAATGAACCCACGCTGACTATTCCTGATCACACTCTGGGCCACCTCTGTCCCCCCCGGCCCCCTGTTCCACACCCCACACCAGCCCTGTGCCCCCTTCCCCAGCCCCTGCCAGCTCACCTGGCCAGAGCAAGGACCATGTCCCTGCTCTGGGTCCCCTGCACCAGCCCCCTCCCCAGCAGTGCCTGATGTTGCTGCTTTGGGGGGGCTGTGGCTGCTCCCTCACAGACCGGGGGTTCCCTCCCTCTGCTGTGCCCGTCCCTGCTGTGCCTCCGGCCCTGCAAGAGGCGGCTCCCACCCGGGACGGCCAGCCCTGGGACAGCCTCCAGCCCGCCAAGGACATTCCGGCAGGGACCGACCATCCTCCCAAGAAGCCCAGGCCGTCAGAGATGCACCATCGTTCCAGGAGCCTCCGCTGCCTCTGACGGCCTCCAGCCCTGCAGGAACCTTCCTGCCTCCGACCGCCTCCCTCCCTCTGAGAAGCTCCCCGGCGCTGAGACCCCGCGTCCCTCTGACATCCTCCCGGCAGCCTGCGTTCCCTCCCAGATCCGCCAGCCCTTGAACATCCTCCTGCTTCGAAGACCCTTCGTCCTCCGCGAGTTCCTGCCTCCCTCCCAGAGCATCGCTCCTGCAAGCTTCGATCCCTCCCAGAGCCTCACGAAGCCCTGCCAGCCTGAGGACGCTGAGGAAGCCCTGGACAGCTCTCCCTGCTCCGTTGGAGATCAGCAACCTCCCATGGAGATCGACACCGCCGGCGCATCCCAGAGCCTCGACACGGCCAGGGAAAGCCGGCAAGCAGAAATGGGAGCCCAGCTGGAGCCAGAGAAGCCTTCCCAGCAGCAGCTGGCAGAGCCACAAGCGTCCTGCGGCCACCAGCGTCCACCCCAGGGCTCCCAGGACGCTGCGGCCGAGCCAGCTGGGAACAGCCCCAGCTTGGTGGCACAGACGGTGCCCAGGAGACCCTGGAGGCTCAGAGGTCTCCAGGAGGCTGCCCCGAGACGGCCACCGCGCCCCAGCCAGGTGTTTGTGGTGTATGGGGAGCCCTTCTGGGTTTAGTGTAAATAAATTAGGATTCCCCCCAAGAGCTGTCTGAGTATTCCTGCTGTTCTGGATTTGACTGGGAGAGGGCTCCTTTCTTCCCAGGAAGGGGCTCAGTGCTGGCTTTGGATTCAGGCTGACAGTGCTGTGCAATCCTGAACTACCCGCTTGGATTTAAAGTCCTATTTCTCCTCTGGGGCTGAGCAAGTTTCAGTTTCAACCCTCACAGGTATTTTTTCCAGGTGCACCTGGTCCCACAGGTTTTCCAGCAAGAAACGCTTCTCATCACCTGATTTCACTGTTCCTTCCCCAGCTCAATAATTCAGCTTATAAAGGAAGAACTAAAAACAGCACATTAATAAATAAAGAACATCTCTGAAAAATGTATTTAAGCTGTGACAGGGACAATAATTCATTGAAGAAGTAAAGGCCAAGCCTGATCAGTGATTCGGGAGCCTGGAGGCTCCACGAGCCCAGCAGAGAGGAAAGGGCACGGGAGCAGCCCCCTGGCCTGGGCTGGCCCTGCTGCAGGAACAGCTGCCACAGAGGGTGGCTCACAAACTGTTTCACTTAAGGACATTTCCCTCCAGCACCTGAAATACCCAACTCGCTCGGCCAGTGAATTCCTTCTCTTTTTCTGTACTTTTATCCAGGGGATGGCTTTGGCAGCAGCAGCAGCAGAAGGGAATTCATGACAGAAGTCACCTGCGCTCGAGCTTTGTAAAGATCATTCCCAGAGAGGCACAGCCACTGCTGCCACTGCAGGCCCAGGCCCAGAGCAAAGCAGAGGCTGCACACCTACACCACACCCCGCTGCACGGCCCAGGCAGCTCCTGGGAGCAGCAGGGGCCATGGACACGCACGGCCTTGGCCAAATGTCCCTCAGAAGTTGCAGGGAAGCACACGGTCCGGGGACACCTCAGCCTGCCAGCAGCTCCTGTGACAAACAGATCTGCCACTTACCAGGGCCTGGGCCCACCCACTGTCACGCTGTGTCACCTGTACACCCTCTGTGCCCACACAGCCAGGTGCCAGTCCCACAGGCAGCACTGTGTCCCCCATCGAGCCTGGAACCAGCCACAGGGGCACCAGGCCCCAGCACCTTCCCTGCTGAAAGCAAAGCACTGAATGTTGGGTTAAACTCCTCAGTTACCAGCAGTAAGGAGCACAACACTCCAAAGTGCTGTGAAGAGCCAAGGACCTGCCCCTTCCTTCCCCAGTGGTTGCACCAGGCCAGGTTGCCAGCTCCCCCTCCCTCCAGGTAGCTTCTCACTACTCTCTTAAGGTTTTAAATCTCAGCTCCTTCCAGCCTGTAGCTTCACAGAGCTCACAGAACCAGCACTTGTAGCTTCCCCCAAGAGCTTTCCTTATTCAGGAAACTTCAGAGTGCCAGAACAAAATCCATCTTTTCCTCCCTCCCAGCCTTGAGCTGGCAGGACAAAGCAGCTGTAAACCCAGGTTTCTTTCCAGCTGATGAGACACAGAGTAAGAGATGGGGAAAAAGGAGACACAGCTACAGTTATGGACCTCCCTGGAAGGCTGGGCTGCTGGAAGCCACAGTGGGCCAGTGCTGCTCAAGCCCAGAGCCCGTTTTGTAAGGCTAAGCCCAAGCACAAAGGGCCAGAGGGTAAAGTCCCAGTGCTACTGCAGTGACAGGACCTGAGGCACTGCTGAGAGCAGCAGTGACACGCTCAGGAGAGCCCAACCTCAACCTGCCACCAGAGACCTCCTCTGTGCCTGAGAATGAAGCACAAGTTCCAGAAAGCTCCAGCTGCCTGGCTGCTCCCTCGGCAGCTCTCACAGGCAGCAAAGTACTCGTGTTCTCCAGCAAAGGCCAGGATACCAGGAACTCCACGTTGGAGACTTTTCTGCTTTTATTTAAAAAAAATCCAGAATGGATCCAGTAACAGTTTTATTATCAAGGAAATNGAAGACCCTTCGTCCTCCGCGAGTTCCTGCCTCCCTCCCAGAGCATCGCTCCTGCAAGCTTCGATCCCTCCCAGAGCCTCACGAAGCCCTGCCAGCCTGAGGACGCTGAGGAAGCCCTGGACAGCTCTCCCTGCTCCATTGGAGATCAGCAACCTCCCATGGAGATCGACACCGCCGGCGCATCCCAGAGCCTCGACACGGCCAGGGAAAGCCGGCAAGCAGAAATGGGAGCCCAGCTGGAGCCAGAGAAGCCTTCCCAGCAGCAGCTGGCAGAGCCACAAGTGTCCTGCGGCCACCAGCGTCCACCCCAGGGCTCCCAGGACGCTGCGGCCGAGCCAGCTGGGAACAGCCCCAGCTTGGTGGCACAGACGGTGCCCAGGAGACCCTGGAGGCTCAGAGGTCTCCAGGAGGCTGCCCCGAGACGGCCACCGCGCCCCAGCCAGGTGTTTGTGGTGTATGGGGAGCCCTTCTGGGTTTAGTGTAAATAAATTAGGATTCCCCCCAAGAGCTGTCTGAGTATTCCTGCTGTTCTGGATTTGACTGGGAGAGGGCTCCTTTCTTCCCAGGAAGGGGCTCAGTGCTGGCTTTGGATTCAGGCTGACAGTGCTGTGCAATCCTGAACTACCCGCTTGGATTTAAAGTCCTATTTCTCCTCTGGGGCTGAGCAAGTTTCAGTTTCAACCCTCACAGGTATTTTTTCCAGGTGCACCTGGTCCCACAGGTTTTCCAGCAAGAAACGCTTCTCATCACCTGATTTCACTGTTCCTTCCCCAGCTCAATAATTCAGCTTATAAAGGAAGAACTAAAAACAGCACATTAATAAATAAAGAACATCTCTGAAAAATGTATTTAAGCTGTGACAGGGACAATAATTCATTGAAGAAGTAAAGGCCAAGCCTGATCAGTGATTCGGGAGCCTGGAGGCTCCACGAGCCCAGCAGAGAGGAAAGGGCACGGGAGCAGCCCCCTGGCCTGGGCTGGCCCTGCTGCAGGAACAGCTGCCACAGAGGGTGGCTCACAAACTGTTTCACTTAAGGACATTTCCCTCCAGCACCTGAAATACCCAACTCGCTCGGCCAGTGAATTCCTTCTCTTTTTCTGTACTTTTATCCAGGGGATGGCTTTGGCAGCAGCAGCAGCAGAAGGGAATTCATGACAGAAGTCACCTGCGCTCGAGCTTTGTAAAGATCATTCCCAGAGAGGCACAGCCACTGCTGCCACTGCAGGCCCAGGCCCAGAGCAAAGCAGAGGCTGCACACCTACACCACACCCCGCTGCACGGCCCAGGCAGCTCCTGGGAGCAGCAGGGGCCATGGACACGCACGGCCTTGGCCAAATGTCCCTCAGAAGTTGCAGGGAAGCACACGGTCCGGGGACACCTCAGCCTGCCAGCAGCTCCTGTGACAAACAGATCTGCCACTTACCAGGGCCTGGGCCCACCCACTGTCACGCTGTGTCACCTGTACACCCTCTGTGCCCACACAGCCAGGTGCCAGTCCCACAGGCAGCACTGTGTCCCCCATCGAGCCTGGAACCAGCCACAGGGGCACCAGGCCCCAGCACCTTCCCTGCTGAAAGCAAAGCACTGAATGTTGGGTTAAACTCCTCAGTTACCAGCAGTAAGGAGCACAACACTCCAAAGTGCTGTGAAGAGCCAAGGACCTGCCCCTTCCTTCCCCAGTGGTTGCACCAGGCCAGGTGGCCAGCTCCCCCTCCCTCCGGGTAGCTTCTCACTACTCTCTTAAGGTTTTAAATCTCAGCTCCTTCCAGCCTGTAGCTTCACAGAGCTCACAGAACCAGCACTTGTAGCTTCCCCCAAGAGCTTTCCTTATTCAGGAAACTTCAGAGTGCCAGAACAAAATCCATCTTTTCCTCCCTCCCAGCCTTGAGCTGGCAGGACAAAGCAGCTGTAAACCCAGGTTTCTTTCCAGCTGATGAGACACAGAGTAAGAGATGGGGAAAAAGGAGACACAGCTACAGTTATGGACCTCCCTGGAAGGCTGGGCTGCTGGAAGCCACAGTGGGCCAGTGCTGCTCAAGCCCAGAGCCCGTTTTGTAAGGCTAAGCCCAAGCACAAAGGGCCAGAGGGTAAAGTCCCAGTGCTACTGCAGTGACAGGACCTGAGGCACTGCTGAGAGCAGCAGTGACACGCTCAGGAGAGCCCAACCTCAACCTGCCACCAGAGACCTCCTCTGTGCCTGAGAATGAAGCACAAGTTCCAGAAAGCTCCAGCTGCCTGGCTGCTCCCTCGGCAGCTCTCACAGGCAGCAAAGTACTCGTGTTCTCCAGCAAAGGCCAGGATACCAGGAACTCCACGTTGGAGACTTTTCTGCTTTTATTTAAAAAAAATCCAGAATGGATCCAGTAACAGTTTTATTATCAAGGAAATTGTTTTACCATAAGCAGAGAACAGACACAGGATGGAGCAGAAGGCTCAGACAAGCAAAGTATTGAACTTCCACACTGCCTCCTTGTAAGAAATAATGTTACAGCTGAGTTTGAAGTAGCCCCTTTCCTTCAGAACAAGGTACCAGCCTAGCTCAGGGCTAAATGGTCTCTAGCAACATCACCAGCCTTGCCCCTGCTGCTCACAAGCCTCCACCTGCTCCCAGGGACTCAGATCCACAAGGAGAGGCCATGCAGGCCTTACTGTCTTCCCCATTCCAGCACAGTTCCATCTCCACCCTCCAATTTAGTGACATGGTTTCCAAGCTTGGATCTCGCATTTACTACACCATTGTGTCAAGTATTAAATCATCAGCCAGGCCCCAGGTGCTCAGGGGAACACACCAGGGCCAAACTCGTAACTTTTTGTCTGGCATGAATTAACTTTCATCAAGTGACAATTTATCTAGCAGACACATCACTAAGTTTATACATTAAAGAATTTTATATATAGAATACTGCAAAAACACAGTAAGTCTGAATTCTGCCCCTTGCTGCTCAGGAAGGTCCCTTCTCTCCCAAGCATCAAGAAAATCGACCTCTTCATCATTCTCTAGTCAAGGCAAGACAGAGACTCCTTATTGCTTCTCTTCCTTCTGATCTCCTGGACTTCCAGAACCCTCTCGCTCCGAGGCCATCTGTGAACAAACAGGTTTATTACTTGTGGCAACAACAGCCTGCTTCTCCTGGACATTTTCTCCTGGCTGGCTGCTCTGGTCAGCTCCCGCCCAGAGAACCTCCTTCAGTGCAAAGAGCAACGTCCACTGGAGAAGGGAAATCTTCATCTCTGCCTGAGCTCTGAGAGGGAGGAAACAATCTCCCCATTATTCCCTTTCCCAGGGGACGTCACAGGCTTACACTGCAGCACAGATGGTTTGTCTGAGATCAGGAAAGCAGCTTTCCCCAGAAAGGACAGCTCAGCACCAGCAAGGTCACCTGGGCAGTGTGCCACTGCCATCCTGGGAGCCCTCCCTGCACAGGTGAATACAGCCTGGCCAGCCTCCAGCGGCTGGGACGGCCTTTCACTGCAAGGAGGTGGAGAAGAAAATCCCAACGGCCTTCCACTGTGGCTTTAGGCAGACTGAACAGCAGCCACGTTTTACAATCAATTACCTTGAGTAAGTTCAGGAGTTACTTTACTCCAGGCACTCCATGCACTGAGGGAAAAGCCCTCTCTGTGCTCTTCTGGACGCTCATTAGGAGCTTCGCCTTTTCCATGGAATGCTGTCCAGTAACAGAACACCCAGCCTGGAGGCCTGGCCAGGATTTCAGGCCTCCACCTCTCCCTGACCTTCCACAGCTGCCCCTTCAGCCAGTGTCAGTCAGAGGCAGCTGCAGAGAGGCTCAGCACCATCTCCCAGTTCTCACAAGAGTTGGGTGTCCTGACTCCCCCCTCCCTATCCGAGGGCTCTGGAAATGCACTGACCACGGACCTACCTTCTTGTATGCCATTTCAAAGAGTTTCAGGGAAGCCTGCTGCAGGCTGGTTGCTGCCTGCCTGATGTTCTCTCCTGTTTCACTGTCTTTACGAGCCAGAAGTTCTCTCATTTTAGCGATTTCTTCCTTCAATTTGTTGCACTGCAAAAAAGACACAAAACCCCAAGGTGAAATGCTGCACTTGGTTCACTGAGAATCTCCATCCTGTCATTTCACCACCTACTGGCCACAGCAAAACTACCTTTTCATGCCAGAAGCCATGAAGTCAAGCCTCAAAGTGAGCCTGCAGGGCCTAGGACTGTGCCCAGCTCCCAGTGGGCACCTGTCCACCTCACTAACAGTGTCCCAGTTGGCATCAGTGGGGCCCTGTGTGCTGTCCGGACAGAGGCGCCGAGGGCAGAGCCCTGCAGGGCCTGACAGCTGGCCAAGGCTGTGCTCTGTGCCTGGCACAGCTCACCTGGCACAGCCATGCCAGGGGCAGGGATGGGAACGGCAAGCTGGTTTTCATGGGTATTTAGGGCCTGTCAGGGAGCCAGCGAGCAGGGCTGCTCCTGCCCTGCTTAATCCCTGTGCTGCCCACGGAGCAGGAGCTCGGAGCAGACCAACAGAGCGGGCTCATCCCAGCCAGAGCCACCTGGCAGTCCCTCACACGGGCTGGCACTGCCCCCTCCCCTGGCAGGCTGCTGGACAGGCAGCAGGGCCCCACCTCCCCAGGGAAGCCACAGGGAACAGTCCCTGCAGGGAACAGGGATTCAGGCTCCATGCTCCTGTGAGAGCAAACTCCAGTGATCAGAATTCCACACAAAGAGCCAGCCAGTATCAAGGACTCACAGAACAGTTTGGGTGGGAAGGGATCTTAAAGATCATCTCATTCCACCCCCTGCCATGGCCACTCAACCAAGTTGTTCCAAGCCCCATATCCAACCTGGCCATGGACACTTCCAGGGACAGGGCAGCCACAGCTTCTCTGGACCCTCACAGGGAAGAATTTCTTCCCAATATCCCTCCTAACCCTGCCCTCTGTCAGTTTAAAACCACTGCCCCTTGTCCTGTCCCCATCTGCTGGCAGAGAAGCAGCCTTTAACTGACCAGAGGCTGCTGCCAACAAACTGTAATCGTGTTCCCTCAGACACCTCAGAGCCCCCAGGAGCCTTTTAAATCTGCTTCCCAGAGTTGTTAAATTGGTAACTGGGCACACTCTTCTAAACTTGGCTTTTGAAATTCACAGTGCACTGCCTCAGAGTGGTGTAAAAAGCACTCTTGGATATCAAATATCCGTTTCATTTTAAAGAGAGAAAAACTGGAGTTAAGTGGACACTGATTTTTATTGCCCCCGATTCCCTGGGTGCTGTGCATGCACTGCCAGGAGAGCACAGCAGCTCTGCCCCTGTCCCTGTGCTAGCACAGGCAGGCACTGTCCACGATCTCCAGCCTTGAGCAAACCCCTGCTCTGAGGGGCCAGCCACAGCACAGCCCTTATCACAGCGCTGCAAGGCCACGCCAAGGACACGGCTCTTGCAGAAACCTCTCAGCAGCAGCTCCCAGGCACTCAGGTCCTCAGTGACACTGACCCTGCACTTTGAAATGGGCCATCACCTGAACCCTGTTCCTCTAAGGGTGTCTGTCCATCCTCCCTCAGCCACACTCGCCCCTCTCATCGAGGGCCACACCCAGAGGTGCAGGGCTGTGCCACCTTCACCCTGCACAGAAACACAGCCAGAGCTGGTGCCACTGGCCAGAGCCAGCTGGGAGTTAAGTGGGATGTGAGCAATGATTTTGTAAGGAACTTTACTTGCTGTAGCACCATGGGATCAGGAACCACCTACCTCATCTGCTGGCAGCTGATCCTTGAACTCTTCCATCTTAGACTCCGTGTCGTGGATGATGCCCTCAGCCATGTTCACGGCCTCCACACGTTCCTGGGGAGGAGAGCTCGTGAGGGCTGCTGCCCACACCACTGGTGACAAGTGACATTTCATGCCCCAAACTGCCAAGCTCCACTCAAGTTCCCACCCAGGGTCCTTCTCCAAGGCAGCAGGGCAAGAAGAAATGCAAGCAAACCATTTCTAGGTGCCCTCTGGCCCCACAGGGCCCTGAGAGGAGTCAGTGCCAGCCAGCCCTCGTGCTTTTACAGTCACATGCACTCCCCTGAACTGCAAGTGACCAGTGCAGCACCACTGCTGGCACATGGGAAAGGACAGAGACCTCGGGGACAGCACAGCACACTCTGCTCCTTGGCAAAGCAGCAGAGCTTTTGGAGAACATCCTTGAGCTTCTTCAGCAACAGGGGCACTAGACACAACTCAAATGCTGGGTGGAACTTGTGTTCCCTTATTACAAAATCTCCCATTTATGCATTCCTGATACTTTCATGGAGTAAAACCAGGATCAGAAAAGTCTAATGAGGCAATTTTGAAAACTACAGTTACACAAGTCAAGTCAAGAGAAGTGTTTAAAATAACCTCATCACCTTCCTCTGAGAGTTCACTGGACAGGGGCGAGTCCCACTTCAGGACTACAACAGAGAGAACTCATCCAGCAATTTAAGATACAAAGTAAGGCAGCAGGACAGTTTTCAGTGCAGCCTCTTTAAATGCCAGACCTCCCCCTACGCTCCATGGCAATGATGAGGTTACTGAAACACTGGGACTTCCAGAGCAAGGTCTGTGAGGGTTCTCCAGATAAGCTACAAACGCCCATCAGCCACTGCCTTGTGGCTTTAAAGGTTCAGAGGCAAGGCAGTGCTGCTTCCTGGGAATTTATCCCATGCCTTCTCCCCTTCAGTCCTCTTCTGACCCCTTCCCTACTGGGGGCAAGATGTACAGCACGGCCTGGACACCTGAGACAGGCTCCTACAGACTGAAGGGCACAAAGTGGATCAATTCCATGTGCCAGTTTCAGCAATCACTAAACTTATGCTGCTGCCACATCCCAGACTCAGCCTGTGCTGTGTCTGCTTAAAAATCAATGCTCTATATTTAGTTGCATAATTCATTAGTACTACCCTCATTAAACCAATTAGCTCCAACCATTAATCCTGTGTGTATCACAGCTTCAGTCACTCCCCCATGGCAAGTGCCAGTCTTTCCCTGACAAGGCCAGTGAGGATTTCCATCACCTCCCCTGGCCTCACCTGCACCGAGGCCAGCACTGCTCACAGGGACACAGCATTCCAGGTGCCACCCTGAGGCCTGGCCCACTGCAGGAAGCAACTTCCCACTAATGAAGGAAGAGGCTGAGGTGCTGCTTTGTCTGCCAGGTTCTATAAGCTTTAGAATAAGCTCAGAAAGAGTGGCTTAACTGTCCCACAGTGCTCCATTTAACCCTGGCTGTGAGCACCCAGGCTGGCTGCAAACGCACAGCCCAGGGGGACAGTGGAGAGCAGTGACGACCAAACCCTCAGCAGAGCTGTTTGCCATGAGCAGCAGAGAGGGGGGTTGCTCCCTGCTGCCTCCATGCCCCAGGAACTCCTCAGGGAGCAGTAAAGTGCAGTCACACAGGGCAAGGTACCCAACCCAACCTCAAGACCCAAATGCCTCTGCAAACACCTTCCTGCTAGCCTGGAGCGTCAACTGAACGTAAGGAAAGGAGCAGATGCTGGGGTAAGAGTTCACAGAGCAGAGCCCCCCGGGGTGGGCACAGCTAAAAGCACAGAAGGGTGAAAGCAGCAGGCCCTCTGCTCCCTGGCAGGCCCCTGACCCCCGTTACCTTTCTCCGCCTGTCCTCCTCTGCGTATTTCTCTGCGTTCTTCACCATGTTCTCAATTTCATCTTTGCTGAGGCCGCCAGAGGACTGGATAACAACTGCAGCAGAGAAGAACATCAATAAAGGAGCTGCTCTCACCTTTGAGAGGAGGATTATTCCCCAGCCTAACAGCAGCAGCCTCACTCAGAGGCTCTGCACCACGGGAGGCCCCGAGGGCAGGACAAAGACAGCCACTCTTCAAAGAGCCACTGATGCTGCTGGCAAGGTAAAAGCCTCATCTCTTGATCTACAGCTCCCCAGCTCTGCCAGACACTTCCTGCCTGCTGGTCTGCAAGTCACTGTGGCCAGTCTTCAGTTAATCCTCCTGGAAAGGGAGGGTGCACCAAAGTTTTCAAACCAAAGGGGCATCTCAGATTAAAACCACAGAACTAAAAAAAAAAAAAAAATCAAAACTAAAACCCCTCAAACAAACAAACCCTTCAGCAAAAACCCAACCAACAAAAAATCCAAAGAGAAGGAATGATTTCACCAAAGATTCCTTTCCCTGTTGGAAAGCAGCCCAGGCTGGTGGCAGGGTAGGACAACATTTGCCACCCAGCTCCTCACATTGCCCTTAATAAGGAAATGGAGCAGGATTCTATGGGCAGGCTCTTACACATCCCCTCCTTGGTCTTTCTCCCTCTGTTAGTGTCAAAAAGCACAGTCTAGACCTGGGCTTTACTGCAGGAATCGGTGTCATTTCACTGCAATGGGACCAACATCCAGGACACCACAATGCCCACAGAAGTGCATGCTACAATCACCATTCCCAGGAAGTTTTCTGTGGAGTATCTCTCAATGTACAAAACCCTGAACAAAGGCACACACACACAGAGGTGTTCTTTGCATACAGATGTGGGATGAGCAATTCAGCTTTGTAATTAGGAACACATCTACATACAGGTAGGCAGCTGAAAGTAATTCTGGTTGCCTGTTACCAGGAGCCTTTTACTCAGCAGTAGAAGGCTGCCACACATCCAAGATCTCCAAGGAAATCAAAGTAACGAGCAGGGTGGTTTTGGTACTGAACTGCTGCCAAAAAGCCAAGCAGCGTGATGAAAAGCAGCACACACCTTCGAGCTGTGCATAGTTAATACTTCTGCTAACTGGAGCATTTCACTGCTCAAGGGCTCTCTCCAAGAAACAGCTGAAGGGCAGTAGAGAGGCTTCCAGTTATAAGGGAGAAGAGAGATCTATTTTCTATCAGGGGAATCTGTAAATGCTTCAAATTAATCTGAACCCACCACAGAGCTTTAGAAACCGGCAACTGTGTCATTAATTACCCCAGCACACAGGGCCCAACATTTCACTGCACCACAGAGCAGAACACACTGACAGCTTGAAGTCCCTGAGCCTCCTGCCAGCTGGAGACACTTCCAGCCCAAGTGGATGGAAAGGAACAAGGTGGTTACAGGGAAAACCTGCTGCTTCAAAATATCCCGATCTCCAGACCTTTATAATGGGGTAATTACAAACAAACAGGGTCCTGGCACAGGGCTGGTCTGCTCAGCTGTGCACAGCACACTCTGCAGTCAGAGATCTTCCCGATTTGACTTCTCCCTTCCAAGCTGGCACCTTCGTGCAGCCAGGCTCACAGACAGCACTCCTGTGTGCTCCCAAAGGAACAGCACCCCCAGCAGCTCAAGGACAGCTCAGACAAGGTGCTGCATCCCCAAACTCCCATTTCCGTCCCTTCAGGGTAACACAGGGCACACGTGGCTGCCCCAAACACCTCGGTGACACACGACACCCCTGGGAAGCAGCAGGAGCACGGCCCACCAACACCAGTGACCCTCAGTGAGCCAACCTGTGTGCCCAACACCTGGGCACTGGGACACAGCTGATCCATGCAAGAAACCCAGGAAACAGCTGCACTCTGCTCAAATGTTGCTGCAATTATTCCACATGGCAGGACCAAGGCAGGACTGTCACCCAGGACAAAACCCCTTGGAATGGGGTGAAGCCCTGCCACTGAGGGCTGCCTTGTCTTGGCATAGGCAGGTGTTCATCTTGGCCTAACGTGCAAGGAGAGCATCCCCCGGCAGCAGCCTCTGTCAGGAGGTTTCTGGGGAGGGCAGAGGCTGTGAGCTTACAGAAGCTTTACTGCCTTAGGACAAACCCACAGGTCAGCTCCCACTGCTCCCTTTGCCCTCCTTTCCAGGGCAGACACTTAGGCTCAGATGACTTCAGCTGCATCTGTGCTGCACTGGCAACAGACAGAAGAGTAAGGGTGACCCAAGCCTGGAGCCACAGGCTCCATCCCCAGCCCAGACTGTGGGATGCCATCCAGGCAGCACTCCGCTCCCCCTGGGGTCACTCAGCAGCACCCTCAGCCCTCCCTGCTCCCCAGGCTGTCCCCCAGGCCCAGAGCACTCACTCTGCTGCTCCCGCCCGGTGCCCTTGTCCTTGGCTGACACGTGCACGATGCCGTTGGCGTCGATGTCGAAGGTGACCTCGATCTGGGGCACTCCCCGCGGCGCCGGAGGGATCCCCACCTGAGGAATGACAAGGGGTGGCCATCAGCTCCCACAGGGACAGAGCTCAGGGGACAGGGGCTGGGCCCATCACGCTGGGGATCTGAGACTGAGTGAGCCACTAACCAACCCTCAGAGCCGAGCCCTCCAAGTACCTGTTGGCACCATCTGTGCTCTGCTATCCTGACACGTTTCATGTGAGACAGGTTTCTGCCCTGGACAAGTGCACAGAAACCACAAGAGAGAACCCCCAGCTTTGATTCCAAGGTGGCACAGGTTCTGTTTTATTGCTACACAAATCCCTCTTCCATAGCTGTGGCAGGATGCTCTATTTCCTCAGTTCTGGACACAGACTTCACTGGCCAACTCTGAGGAACCATTTTAAGACCATGAGAGGCAGCACAGCTTCCTCCAAAAGTACAAAAGAAAGGCAAAGCCCTTCCTTTCTGCAGGGCTCTTCCTAGGAAGTTCAGACAAATTTGAGCAGTTTACCGGTGCCAAACTTTGCCAGCACTGACCAAACCCATTCTGCTCAGGGAGCTGACTGGGCAGCCCCCTCTGCTCCAGCAGCCCTGGAGCACACCCGTTCCCCAGGGAGCAGGGCTTCGTGCTCAGTTCACAGAGTCTCCACACAACTCTTCAGAATGATGTGTTGACAGTTTAACATCATGGCACGCACCCTGCAATCCCAACCGGGCCACGAACACCCTGGGGCACCTTGGCTCACACCGACTCCACTCCCAGGAGGTCCCGGGGCTGGAATGGGTGCCCTGGGGACCGCAGATATCCTGGAGCCTGCTCCAGGTCCCACCTTTGCTACACCAGAGGAAAGCCCAGAATTCAGGTTATCTGCTGGCATTGGTACTGCACAGGCTTTTCTATACCCAGTGAGCCCTTCTTGGTGACCAGGCCCTAAGGCTGCAGCAGCCCCAGTGCCACATGAGACTGCTCAGAAACCCTGAGCTCCATCTTCAGTGCCAGTTGGTCCCCTGCCACGGAAGGGCTGCCCCGGGGCCAGGCTGTGCCTCTGGAGGCTGCTTTTGTACTACACACGGGGTCAAATGTCTTCTGTAAGATGAGTCCCCCTCAACGCTGCCTTCAGGGGGCAGCTGAAATGGAGAAGGCTCTGAATGCCCCCAAGAAGGTCAAGTCTAAGGTCATGAATAGAGAAAGCAACGCACCAACGTGAACTGGCCCAGCAGCTTGTTGTCACTGGCCATCTCTCTCTCTCCCTGGCACACTTTGATCTCCACTTGTGTTTGCCCATCAGCAGCTGTAGAGAACACCTACGGAGAAGGGACAGGGAGTTACTGTACAGCCAGTTAGAGCACACAAACATCTGCAGTTACAAACTGACTGAATGAGGAACAAAAGGAAGCTGCTTAGAAGATGAAATGCTCATGGAATGCTCGTTGTTCTCATGCTCCTCTGACAAAACTCCAAGGCATCAAGGCTAGCAAGAGCCAAGCTCACTGTTATCTTGTCCTGTAGGCACCTGGGGACACAAGAACTGCCCACCCACGGCAGCAGCAGGTTCCAGGGCAGCCACCACACCCCCAGAACATCTCCCCCTGAGGCAGCAGGCTCCAGCCCACGCCCCAGGCAGCTCAGGTGTTATCAGAGAGAGCACACGGCAGCAGGCCCAGACAAGGCCAAGGGAAGGAAAGGATCACACCCAAGCCACCAGGACATTACAATGCAGAGAAAAGATAACCCCTTCCCAGGCACCGAGCCAAGCAAGGCGCTCTCCGTGGGCGTGGTGCTCAGAACCCGGAAAGGCTCCACACAATTCTTCAGAATGATGTGCTGAGAGTTGACATCATGGCACACACCCTGCAACAACCCTGACCAGGCCACGAACATCCTGGGATATCCTGGCACCCATTAACTCAACTGCCCTCCCCTCTTGGGCACACCAACAATCAGAGATACTCAGTGGCTGACAATAAACCTGCTTTCTCCACTGCTTCTCTTGCCATCTGCTGGGATGCTCTGGGTGGCCTTTCCCGAGCTGCCTGCGAGCACCAGCCAGGTCCCACCCACCCAGAGTCAGCTCTTACCTGGCTCTTCTTGGTGGGGATGGTGGTATTCCTGTTGATGAGCTTTGTGAAGACACCTCCCAAGGTCTCAATGCCCAGGGAGAGGGGAGTTACATCCAGCAGCAGCACATCTGTCACGTCACCAGCCAACACCCCACCCTGGATGGCTGCTCCGATGGCCACGGCCTCGTCAGGGTTGACAGCTTTGCTCGGGGCACGGCCAAACAACTCCTGCACAGTCTGCTGCACCTGAACGAGACACAGCACAGCTCAGCCGTGGGGGAACCACCCTGGCCAGAGCAGCCTTGGCTCAGCTCTGTGTCCTTATGCTGCTGCTGCTGCCAGGGAAGCCTGAGACAGAAACCCCGAGCCTCAGTCTGTGCCTGTCCCTCAGTGCCCATCCTCCTGCACAGCACTGAATGCCCTCACTCCTGCCCAGCCAGCCCTTCTCCAGAGGCTCTGTGTGCCAGCTGCAAGGCAGCCTCCACCAGTGCCCTCACACAGCCCAGCCACATTCCAAGGGGATCATTCCAGGCTTATCTAGGAGCCAAGGACTGCTCCCTGGGAACCGTGCAAGCCAACACCGAGCAGGACACAGCTGCCAAGGACAGTACAGCTGGGGAGGAGCACAGGGAAGGTAAAAAATCCAGCAGCAGTTCATCCTGTTTGTGTGCAGTAAAGGGAAAACAAAGGGAATTGTATGAAGAACAGTATTTTCCAACTCTTCATTTTGTGGGCTGTTCCAGCAGAGCAGATGTGCAGTGTCAGCACTCTGAGCTCTGCACTGCCAGCCCATTCCCAAGGACTGTGATTCCAACTCATGATCCCAACAGATTTCCTGCTGAAGCATCCAGACAGGAATGCACCGAGGGTCTGCCCCAGAGCACAGCTCAGAACTGCCCTCCTCTGCCCTACGAGGGGAGGCTGTGGGGCTGCTGCTCCTCTCTGAGTACAGGTGTTGGGTTCCACAGCACAGCTGAGTGGGATGTGCCTGGAAAATTGCTGGAAGCAAACACCCAACTGTGCACCACAGCCAGGAGACACCTGCCCAGAGTGCTCATTACAGAGGAGGACTCTGTGTGAGCATGTAATTAAATGCAAGTCTTTCCCTCTGGAGGTGTATTTTACAGCACAAACAATACTTGTAACCACCCACGGGCCATCTCCCGGAGCACTGGCCACGGGAATGCTCCAGAGAAGCCACACTCCCTCCTAGCAGGGGAAAGAGAGCAGAACAAGGTACCCAAGAGAAGGTCTGGGCTGTGTCCAACACACTGGCACTAATTTCAGAGGCAGAGCTGGAACTACAGGCACTCAGGGAAGCATTCTGCCAGCTCAGAGGCACACATGCTGGGGGTTATGAGGGGAAGGAAAAATAAAAATCAATATTTAAGTCCTGTCTTCCACCCCTACAGGATACATAATGTCTCAGAAAAAGGCTTTGTGTTTGTCACCACTTTATACAAAGGTAATGACACCATTTTTCCTTTATCCAGCTGGAACAACAAGGACTTTGGGAATGTATAGCAGAGTTACTCCACTTGAGCTTTGGCCAGAGCAGGAGCTTCTGTTTATCCTGCTGCTCTGGCTCCCCTGCCTGGGTGACCTTCTACTCCCACCAGTATCACCTCCAGCCACCAGGCTCATTGATACAGGGAGGAAAAACCCTCCCACCAAACCCCAAATCAACCCCAAGCAGGACCATGTACACCCCTACTGTCCTACAGAGGACCAACAAATAGTCCAAGCCTGACTGATCCCTCTGGAGGGAGATTTTGGTGCTCTCTGTAGGAAAGGACAGGCTGTACCCTCGGAGAGAGCAGTGCACATCTGGGAGGGGGAGCAGCAGCAGGCATGGCTGGAACAGGAGCAGTAAATCACCTGCAGACAGCACCTTATCTGCAAGACTGTGCATGTCAGCACTGCAGGCTTTAAAGCCACCTGCTGCTGCTTATCTCCACAGAATGTAAGGGCCAGGCTTCAGATAAGGAGCGTCTGAAGAGCCAGGTGAACAGGCCTGCCAACAGCAGCCTCCAACAGGTAGCTGTGAAGGCAGAACACCTCTGAGTACACACAACCAGCAGGTACCAGAGTGCTTCTGCTCGTGCAGGTTCTCCACACCTCTAAGTGCTGGAAACCCCTCGGAAGGCACAGATCCCTGAGGAATGGCTGGCACTGAAAGGTGCCTTTACCACACTGAGTCCACAACAAGAGGAAATGCCCCGTACTTCTCAACAACGCTGCTGTGTCCAGTGCACACCAGAAAGTCAGGCTGCAGCTGGACTTTCAACTCCCACTTGACTCTGTCAAGTGCAGCTCAGCTCCAGCCCCCAGCTGAGCCAAGGAAACAGAACAAGAGGCCCTGGGCAGTGCTTCCATGGGATCTCAGCACTGAGCCTGCTCTGAGCACTCCCAGCTCCTCTGTTCCATCCCCTGGCCAGCAAGCACAGGGCAGCTGTGCCAGCCCTGCCTGGAACGGGCACTGAGCTCATACCTTTGGCATTCTGGTCATGCCACCGACCAGGATGACTTCGCCGATGTCGCTCTTGCTGACTTCAGCATCCTGCATGGCCTTCTGGCAGGGGGCCACCGTCCTCTTGATCAGGTCAGCCACGATGCCCTCGAACTGCGCCCGACTCAGCTTCATGTTCAAGTGCTTTGGTCCGGAGGCGTCCATGGTCAGGTAAGGCAGGTTGATGTCAGTCTGGGCCACGGAAACAGGCTCACAGTGAGAACCAGGAACGGGCTCTAGGTCAGCTCACAGGTTCTGCTTGGCCTGTACTGAGGCATCTTTGTGGCTGTTCACCCTCCAGCCCAGTTTAAGTGGCAGCAGGCACACTTTTATGTTCGACATTTCAGAGAAAAGACAATTATTCTGTTCCACATCTCATGGTTACAACTGTTAACCCCAAATTTTAACAGTTTGTTACTTCAAGGTCTTTCATTGTTGAGAAAAACAATTTGTCATAGCCAGGAGGTAAGAGCAGAAACACTGGAAGTGACAACCTTAATGCTGTTCCTTCAGCACAACCCAGAAGAAAGCCCAAAGCTCACAGTTCCAAAGACTCTGCCAACTAACATTCCACACCAGGTAAACTCCTTGAAGGAAATAACTCACAGCTGTTTTCTAAATGCCAACAGGTCACATTCAACAGCCAGTCTGCTGCCATTTAACACAAAGTTAATTAGAGCAAGGGACCATACTCCCCACTTCTTCTGGCTGCTTGTCATGTGCTGCTTTTTTAAAGCAGATCTTATAACTGAAATCATCTGATTCGAGTGCTGAGTCATGCTGACATCAAAAGACACTACAATCCAAAGCAATTAAAACATCAGAGCTTTAAGCTCTAGACATTAAGTTTACACAAGAATTGAAGCCATGCTACTGACTAGAGGTGTGCACTCACTTTATAAACACCATGTCAAAAGTATTAGGGGAAAATGGGGCCAAATGCAAGTTGGTTTCCTTTCACTGCTAAAGAGTTAAGGAACTCCGTCTTTCCTGGTACGAACAAACTGCATTTGCCAGCTCTTGAGCTCACAAAACAGAGCTTGCTATGTCTCTGGCAGAACCATGCAGCCATTGTGACTGCCCTCAACTCCTTGCTATGAGCTCCCCACTGGCCAGCAAAAAGACCACCATCAGATAAAATTAAAGATGCTTATTCAGAACCTAGAACTTGGCAGAGTCCCCATTTCAATTACTATATAATTGACCTTAATTTCACTTAGCCAGGACTATTACACTCCCAACTTGCTGCTTCTCCAGTTCCTTATTCAGTAATGAATAAAAGACACGCTTGACTGCATTAATATACAAAGCTGATGGAAAAAAGGAAGGAGGGTGTCTGTTGCCCATTGTCCAGACAACTTGTCTATAGGCAAATAAGTCAAGATTCTTTACAGGAATTACTACACAAATTAGCTGTTTCAGTGGAATGAGTAGCACCAAGGTTTTGGAACTGCTTGCACAGAGCTGTAAGTGGTTTCAGGAACCCAGCAGCACTGGCTGCAGCTGAATTCCCTGATGCCATCACACTTCTAAGTACAGAACAGGCTGGGAACAAGGTCACATTCCCTGCAAGATCAGAAGATGTGGTGCCAGAAAAAAGGCAAAACCCAGCACCCAACAACTGAGCTTCCAGCAGCTCCCTGTGCTCTGAAAGCCCCCCCTGGCTGAGTGATTTGCTGTGCCCGTGATGCCACTGGGTCACATAGAAGAAAAAACTATGTCAGAGCTTTGTAAACAAACCCAGTGCAGAACTCAGCGTCTCCCAGGGCTGTACTGGATGCTCTGGATCCAGGCACATACCTGCACAGATGATGAAAGCTCACACTTGGCTTTCTCTGATGCTTCTCTCACCCTCTGAAGGGCCATGTTGTCTTTAGTCAGGTCAACACCTGTCTGAGTGACAAAAACAGGGTTAGCAGACTTTCAGCACCTGCTCAGGAGTCACTTCTCTGCAGTTCACCTCAGAGCTCTTGACTGTAAAGCTATTTCTAGAGCAGACTGCTACATGCCCTGTGCTGCTCTCTCCCTGCTGGCAGAGGGAGTCAGCATTTCCACCCTGCCAGCCCTGTCTGCTCTGCAAGTGATCACACAGTGAGTTACAGACTGCAGCTTGGAAAGGCTGCTGCATCACAGAATGAAAAGACAGGACTGAATTAGCAGAGTTGGAATTACCTTGCAGTTCCCTCCCAGCAACTCTCGTTTGCATCTGTCCTGTCACATTCAATTGCACCAAAGATGTTTATTTTTAAAAGTGAGCAGACTGTGAATAGGACAGTCCTGCTACACCAGACAGAAAAAAGGCAGAAGTTCTGCTATTCTGTGTCTTCCAGGAGAGGGATATTCCACTTCAAGAAAACAAGTGTGAGAAGTAGAAGCCAGGCTAAAGAGTATCTAATCCTCTTAAATTCCACCTGTGCCAGAGGTGACAAATCAAGTCCTAATAATTGAAGAGAATTCCCATTCTTCTCCAGAAGTGAGGATGAAAAGCAGCGTAACACAGGACTGTGACTCTCAAGAGACACCTTACCTCTCTCTTGAACTCTTTCACAATATACTGTAGCAAAGCCTGGTCAAAATCTTCTCCACCCAAGAAAGTGTCACCGTTGGTGGACTTCACCTCAAAGACTCCCTTCTGGATTTCCAACACAGAGATATCAAAAGTGCCACCACCCAGGTCGTAGACTGCGATGCTGCAGGGAGAGAGGCAGGAAGGACAAGATGACTTTCTAGACAAAGCTGAATGGCTCAGAACTCCCTCTCCTCAAGAGATGGTGTGCAGAACTCACACTGCGGCCCACAGAAGTTAAAAGCCTCTCCAAAGACAGCAGTGAACAATCTCAAGGTGTCCATACCCCCTGAGCACCCCGAGTCCACGTGGCAGCCCCTGGAAGATGTGCTGCACAAAGCCTGACCTTGCCCATTGTTTCAGAGGGCACTTCCTGCCCCTCCAAAACCAGACACACTCAGATCCAATGACAAGAGCAGGGACACCAGAACTATTATGGGGTTTTCTTTCAAAATGTGAGGCTTTCCCAGCATTATCATCTACCTCAGACATACAGAATGTCTAACAAGAAGCCTGCACTTCTGTAGCCACCCCTGACAGTGCCAGAGGGCTGGATGCAGGCAGGGAAGCTGCAAGCCATGGGCAGCTGGCACACCTCAGCACGGCTCCTGTGCTGCCCATCAGCACCTCTGGTGACAGCCTGTCACCCAGCTGTCCTGAGCCACACCCACCACTGCCACCAGTGGGAAAGGTAATTAAATTGACACTCAGGTTTGATAATTAAGTTGCAGCTGCAAGTTATGAACTCTCTCTCTCACAAGGTTGGCTGGCACAGAACAGAGGTGACATTACAGAGCTCTCACTCCCAGCTCTGAGTGCACCTTGGCAGAACTCCAAGCAGTGCTCTAAAGCCCAGCAAGCAGAAGAGGCAAATCCCAGCAGGTTTATCTCAGAGGGTTGGTGTTATGCACAGGCACTTACACTTTGTCTTCAGACTTGTCCAGCCCATAGGCAAGTGCAGCTGCTGTTGGTTCATTAATCACCCTCAGGACGTTCAAGCCAGCGATCTGCCCAGCATCTTTGGTAGCCTGAGGAGGAAAGAGGAGAGTGCTGACTGCTGAGACAAACTGAATGCAATTTATAAGCCCCAAAACCTCCCAGCTTGATGAGTACCTGTCTCTGAGAATCGTTGAAGTAAGCAGGGACTGTGATCACGGCGTTCTTTGCTGTGTGTCCCAGGTAATTTTCTGGAAGAAAAGAAGACAAACCAGGAAGTTATCCTTGTAAGAACACCAAGTTATCATTCACAGAATCCCAGAATGGGGGGAAGGGACCTTAAATCCCATCCAGTCCCACCCCTGCCATGGGCAGGGACACCTCCCACTGTCCCAGGCTGCTCCAAGCCCCGTCCAGCCTGGCCTTGGGCACTGCCAGGGATCCAGGGGCAGCCACAGCTGCTCTGGGCACCCTGTGCCAGGGCCTCACCACCCTCACAGGGAACTTCCTCCTACTGTCTAATCTAAACCCACTCTTTTAGTTTGAATCTATTCCCCCCTGTCCTGTCACTACATGCTTTTGGAAATAGTCTCGTTCCATTAGTACCTCGTTTGAAATTATTTTTCTGAACTAACAGAAGACAGGCTTGCTGTTTCTGGGGAGGATGCAGAAGGAGCAGTGCAGAATTCTAGTCCTTCCACAAAACATGGAATAGTCTGTAGACTTCTGACAGCACAGCAATGCACCTCTGCAATTTCATCAGTGCCTGGATGCCATAGTGTGAATTCATCCGAGAGCTTGTCTTTCTGGAGTGTGAGACTGAAGCTGTTCTCCATTTTTCTGCACGTGATGCACTCAGAAGTTACTCATTTTCATGCCACTTACAGAACCTGCTGTTGCTAACACTGATACAGTACAAATAATGTACATACACCAACTCTGTAAGTGTTTGAAACAGCAAGTCAGAAAAAGATGTACTACACCCTATTTCAAGGTCTCAAAAAAAGGGAAGTCATCAAATGCACGTTGAGACCTGCTAAAAAATACCCATGTGCACAATGCAGCGAGGATGCACAGACAGGGCTCGTGGCCATGCACCAGCACAGAGCTCACACACTGCACTGCTCTCTGCTGCTTGCAAAGCCACAGCTGAAGTCGTGCAGCACCCAGGCCAACAGCCAGCACACCTGCAGGAAGCAGATCCCTGCTTAGGGCAGAGGAACAGCACCCTCACAGTAAGCCAGACCTATCATCTCTAGATGCTCACACACCACATACTTGTATTTTACTACTGGGTGGAGCTTTAGCAAGTGCCCAGGACCTAATACAGGAAATACAATAACCTTTGGATGAAGCTTCAGTCCTGCCCTCCTAATTAGCTATTAGAGCCCAACAATGGGGTCCCTTGAACACTCCCTCTCTCCCTACGTGCCACACACCCAGCAGCTGAGCAGGAACAAAGCCACAAAGCCACCCCAAGCCTGGCTGCCCCAGCCTGTGCTCAGCTGCAGCCAAGGAGGCACAAGGACTGCAGCTTCCTCGGAAACAGAGCTCCCCCTTCTGAGTGAGTGTGAATGCAGTGAAAATCTGCAGCATCCAGTCCTGGGAAGAGTATCTTTTAAGTAAAGTACTCATATGCTGCCAAAGATCCAAGACTGAGGCAGGCACTGATCTTGCTTGAGGCTTCCTAGGAGCCTGCCCTGTTCCCTTCCCCCATCCACAGCCCTGCTCTACGAGGGTTTGGTACCAAGAAAGCACCTCTATGGCTGCAGCCCTTCCATGTACAAAGCAGAGACAGCAAAGAGCAGCTGTACCCACCTGCAGTTTCCTTCATCTTCATGAGGACAAAGGCACCGATCTGGCTGGGAGAATAGAGCTTCCCATGAGCCTCCACCCAGGCGTCCCCGTTGGAGGCACGGACGATCTTAAACGGGACATTCTTACTGAAAACCACAAGAATTCCACTCAGTTTCTGCAGCAGCACAAACTCCTTACAATCAATCAGTATCAGCAGATGAACACGTGTAAGTTCTAAACAAAGAACACTGAACTTGCCAGCAGCAGCCCCAGATTCAGAGTCCCAGGAGTACCAATTACAGAACCTGCTGCTGCCAACACTTACACAATACAAGTAATGTCCACATACCAACTTTGTGTTTGGGACAAGTCAGAAAAATAGGTATTACACCCTATTTAAGGTCTCAAAAAGAGAATTAAGTCATCAAATGCACATGCAGATGCACAGACAGGACTCATGCCTATGCACCTGCAGAGAGCTTACACACTGCATCGTTCTCTGCTGCTTTAATCAGACACATCATTTAATCACAAGCCTGAGGTATGATCATACAGCTTTGATTATAAACACCCTCAAAAATTAATAAAGTCTGCACTGCAAGCACCAGCAAGCCTTTTTTCTTCTCTGAAAGCCTTAACGTGATCAGCAACGAGAGCAGCTGAACACAGCCTGGCCCTCAGGCAGAAGCAGCCTGGAGAGCTGAGGGCAGAACAGCTTCCCCCGAGCGGGGCCGTGTTTTGAAGCAGACCAGGTCAGGCCAGCCCCTGGCACCTGCTGCCCTGGCACTGGCACTGCCCCCTCACTCACATGTCCTTCTTCACCTCGGAGTCGTCGAAGCGGCGCCCGATGAGGCGCTTGGTGGCGTAGAAGGTGTTGTGGGGGTTGGTGACCGCCTGGCGCTTGGCCGGCATCCCCACCAGGCGCTCGCCCTCGGCCGTGAACGCCACCACCGAGGGCGTGGTGCGGGCGCCCTCCGAGTTCTCCAGCACCTGGGGACAAACGGGAGCTGCCATCAGCACACGGGCCTCGGGGGCACCGCTGGGGACGCTCCCCTGGGAGCGCCCCTGTTTCACTCACCTTCGCTTGCTTCCCCTCCATGACGGCCACGCAGGAGTTGGTTGTGCCCAGGTCAATCCCAATAACGGCCCCTTTAATCGCTTCTGAGCTGCAGAGCGCATCAGGGAAAGACAAAATGGAAGGAAAATAACTACACAGCAGAAAAATGTTCAGTCCCGAAGACAGGACAAAGTGATTTTTCAGTGGTAAGTAAATCCATGCTGTATCCTGACCTAAGGTGTTCTCTGATTCTTACCCTGAAATTTAAGCTTGTGTCTCTGTTCTGAACCAGATCACTTACAGGTAAATCCTTGCTTGTTAAAATAAACATATAAAATATTATTCTCCCTCAGAATATCTTTCCTAGCTACATATATTTATGTTTTTTCAACAACCTCTATGATTTTGATATAAAATAAAGCCATAACTAACTCTGTACCTATAGACAGGATTTATTTTGGGTTACTTTTGATCACAGAATCCCAGACTGGTTTGGGTGGGAGGGGACCTTAAAGCCCACCCAGTCCCACCCCTGCCATGGGCAGGGACACCTTCTGCTTTCCCAGGCTACTCCAAGCTCCAGTGTCCAGCCTGGCCTTGGACACTGCCAGGGATGGAGCAGCCACAGCTTCTCTGGGAAGCCTTGGTGTTCAAATTTGTTTGAAAACATTCCCCTGGAGTTAAAACACTAATAAATTGTATTTTTTTATTTATCATTTCTTAGCATGGGGAGAAGAATCCACAGTGATAAATCACTTGGCCCATGCAGGGTGCTCTGGGCCAGAGCCAAAGCAAACCACCTTTCTGATCCTCAGGAGCAACAAGTGAATTTAATCCTGAAAAACGGGAGTGGTTCTCACACAAGACAAATCTGAACCTCCTCTCTAGGAAGAGTGTATTACACCTTCTGAGGCTCAGAGAACGTCTGAACCACAGCTTTGCTGAGAAACAAAGCCACATTCTGGGATGGAAAAGGCTCTCTGCAGGCAGAGCAGGACTGTGTCTATCACCAGGAACGTCACCTCCTCTGTGCCCAAGCTGCCAGGGGCTCTAACTCCAGTTCCAGGGATCCTGGAAGCAGCCAGGTTCTCTGCACCAGACAGACCCAGTTCTGCTCACACAAACAGACCTCCCAGCCCATGGCCTGAATCAGCACCAGCCACAAACATCTGAGTAAATCACACAACCAACTGCCCCCTTCTCCCATTATCCTGCAACAAGGAAAACTGGGGATTCAAATGCATGTTTGAAATGAACTTCACCTGCAGTGGAACGGATCCGGGCATCACCCATCTCATGTCAGTGTAAAACAATTTATTCCATCAATGTTGGGTTTACTTTTTGTTTGCTTGGTTTTAATCAAACAAATCTCAGCAATCCACATTTTGTGGGCACAGCTGGTGGTGGGAGCAGCAGGGAAGAGCCCCACCAGCAATTCTCGTTTCTCTCTCTCTCAGAGGAGAGAAAAGAGAGATAAGAAAACAGCCTTAGAAAAGGTACGTGCAGTTTGATCCTGCTGGTTTGGCTCTGTTACTCAATCCCTGGCTCCAATAATCAGTCCCGGTATCAGAAGAGTAAATGTAAACACAGCAGCTGAACCCGACCACCCCAAGGAACACTTACGCATATCTCCTGCTGGATGCTGCTCTGAGAACATTTTGGCTGAGGCCATTCCAAAATGTCTGTAAAACAGAGACATTCTAATGAGACTTTAGTTTAAAACATCGAGAGGGCTTAAAACCAGGACTTTCAGAGGCAGACAACGTGTGAAGTGACACTGTCCTACCACAGTGTTTCCTCTTTAAAAACTTAACATTTAACTGCAAACTAATGAAGAATTTGAGAAAGATTCAGACTGACCCCCCCCCCCCAATTACTGTACTAATTAATCTGCCATAACCTTGATTTCTATGACCAGAACGAAGGCATCTCCCTCATCCAGAATAATCTACGAGCATGTTACCAGGCAAAAGAGATTTCAGCAAGTGAACACCGAATCTTCAGCGTTCCCTGAGCAGCAGCAGATAAACATTAACCCCATTTCTCGGAGCTCTGTGCCTGGTCAGCAACAAATACCCTGTTGCATCCCCCGAGGAACCTGCAGCTGAGACTCTGCTGCACAACTCCAGCTCCGCGCCTGGCCGCCCCTCTGCCCGCGCAAAGCAGCGTCCTGGAGAGCTCTGGAAGCGTTATCCCTTCTTCTGACTAAGGATGGACTTCTAACAAGATACCTTAATACGAACGGCACCGAATCACGAGTATTTTGCCGATATTTGAAGACGCAAGGCCCGGGCACAGCGCACGGGTGGCTCAGGGTGCGAGGGCCCGGCCCGAGCAGGGCCAGCACAGGGCGCTGCGGGATGTGCGCTCCCTGCCCGTCCCTCAACGCCGCCGCGTGCCCTCCCCAGCCCGATCCCCGCTCACGGGGAGCAACCGAGAGACCTTACCCCAAATCTCCTCGATAGGAAACAGACCCAAACACGTCAAACAGGCTCCTCTACACCCCCCAGGACCGCTCCGCCCCGCACCCACATCAACCTTAACAAAATATGAGCGCTGAGGGGCCGCGGCCGGGCCCGGCG
>VWZW01002564.1:1182-19207 GCA_013397115.1 Edolisoma coerulescens
CCCTGTGCAGGTGTTATGATCCCACTGGGGAGAGATGCCTCTGCCTGAATGAGGGTGCAAAGGAGCCCATGAGGTCAACATACAGATTTAATTTAACATGGATTTTATTTAACAAGAAAAGGAAAGGTAGAGAGATGGAAAGCCAGCACAGCGACTATCAAAACTTCTTACTATTTTTACATTTTAGCAAACGAAAGCTTTCATGTTCATTGGCTACCAGTTATATGGTTCTCTTATTAACTTCATATATTATTTCTTTTTTAAAATTATTTTTCTATTTTTTAGTATCATGTCTAAATATTTAGATATTATATTCACATTATATTTAATCTATAATGTTCTATATAATACATTACATATAATATATTATCTTTTATAATAGGATATTATAAAGGATGCTGCAGGCCGGGGATGAGGGGTGTCCCTCAGGGCTCTGCCTTGACCCCGGGGCTCTTGAATGGCTTTCCCAAGGACACAGAGAGTGGATCCCGCTCACCCTCAGCACGTTTGCAGGGGATGGGAAGCTGAGCAGGGCAGGTGAAGTTGCTGCCTTTGCCACCTCTTGTACCTCAGCAGCAGTAGGAGCACGGTGCTCCCGCTTTGGCTTTAATCACCATGGATCCCTCTTTGAGCAACAAAGTGGGCTAAAAGTGTTTTCCAACAGGTTTGAGAATGTGATGAGGAAAAATTTGGTATCTTGGAGGATGGCAAGAACTGCTTACACTAATGAATGAAGTTCAGGGCTGCTAAGTAAATGGAGCAGGGTGATGGTAGCAAGATACCTGTCATGAAGATAGAACAACTCAAACGGTAGCCTGCCTTAGAGTATATGTATAAAACTGGGAAAAGGAGGAACTAGGAACTCCTCTGTGTGCAGGTGCAGAGCAGTGACATCCTCAGGAAAATTGAAACACAGAGGGACAGCTCACACAACCAGAGCTCTCCAATGAATGAAGGGCTCATTTAGTAAAGACAGAAAGGGAAAAATTTGGAGGGGAGTTTTCTCTATGCGAAGAAGCTGCTTGAATGCACAAAACTGTTCTGTATATGGACAACATTTTTGCTAAGAGCTTGTGGATCACTGATGATCGTTATGATGATGTGGCATAGTGCTGGGAATTTGTTACAGAGCCACATCCTCACCCTGATCGGTTGACAGTGTCCTTGAAACAGCTTGAGGAAGGCACATGGTAAAGAAGGATCTTGGGGCTGAGCTGCAACACACCAAAACCAAACCAAACCAAACCAAACTGAAACAAACAAGTAGTATACAGAAAGCAGAAGCAAAACCAGCCTAAAAAGGAAGAATTTAAAAACACTGCACCGCAGCATTAGGATAAAAAAATCAGTTTGATTTCCAACTGGCAAGGGAAGATTTAGGGCAACAAGAAGAGCTTCTACAGATGTGAGGACAACAGCAAAATAAACAAGGAAAACGTAGGCCTGGAATGGTGGCCTAGTGACAGGGAAAATGGAGAGAGCTGGGAAGCCCAGTGCTGCCTTTGTCTTCACCAGAAAGACCCCCAAGTCTCTGTGCCCAGAGGCAGGGTTCAAGAAAGACAACAACTAGCAGCAGTAGGAGAAGATTAAGTTGTGAGGACACAACACAATGTGTCCAAAATTCATGGCTTCATGAATCCAGAATAATTCCTCACTGAATTCAACACCTGATTACCAGCTACATGGAATAAAGGAAGTTGCTGTGAGACTCTGAGATTGTAAAAGGTCCAAAGATACACATTCCAGAAAGAACAGTGACAGAAATGTTTATTCAAAGCATCTTAACACACTCTTTTACAAATAAAAATATTGCAGGCTTACCACACTACATTGTCTGCTTTGAAATTTCATTTTTTGGGGTCTTTTCCTTTAGTTCCTTTAGTACCCAATTCCTCTGTTTCCTCTGGTTCATCCTCCTAAATCAGTAATTTCTGTGGAGTAGAAGGAAAAACAGGGCAAAGAGATGCATTTGATTATAAAACACTGGAAAGTAATCCGAGTAATCTAAAACATAACTCTAGGACTCTGCTGTCCACCTCAATCCTCCTCACCCACTGCCTTTCAGTGGCAATACTTGAACTTTAGTTGTTTACATTGTTTGTCAGCTGGCAGACAGACTCAGTACACACACATTGACAGCCAGCCAGCCCACATGTAACTCTGGAACAGCCAGAGAATGTCTCCTGGTCAGATGATATCATAAGGAATGTGATATAAAGATGGAATTTCTGTGTGGAAAAGGAATGATGGTAAAGGGGCAGGGAATACCAGGCTGCAAGAAAACAGATTTTGTTACAAGTGCTCTTCACAGGACACGTTATTTTCTTCAAATCATTCTCTCTTAGTATAACTTAATCTTGTTAAACATAAAGACAAGGGGAACAATATGTTGCCTCATTAATTATGGATGGAGACCTGTGCTGAAAAACGTTTAAAATCATCCAACTCCTTGATTCTGGAAATAAAGAGTTGGAGGGAACTTTGAGAACATCTATCACTTTGCTATGTTTTCAGGCACTGGCATCTGCCTCTGTGCCATATCTGAGAGATACCTGGGCTCATTTGTTCTCAAAAACACCCTGCAAAAGCCACTGGGGAAACCAGAACTGCTTTGTTGTGGTGGGCCAGAAAATTTAGAAGAATCAAGTTCAGTCCAAATGGTTATTTGAGTTCAAGGGTCTTTGAGACAAACCAGGCTCGATGCACTTTTGCCAAATCCAAAGGAGAGCTATAACCTGCTGAGATTTCTGCTGGATTTGACCCAAGCCCAGGGTTCCTTTAAGATGTCAGTCTTACACACAAGGTCAGCCAGCTGCCTGCTCTGCCCTGAAGCTGGAGAGCACCTTCAGAGGTGAAAATTGAGAGCAAATAAACTATAAAACTGCAAGAGCTGTTTAGTGCATACCTCCAGGCATTTTCATATGGTTGAAGAGATTTTCTAATCCCTAAAGACAGTGGTTTGCTTGGATTTATTGTAAAATGGACTGACTACAAATGGATAAATTTATCTGATATTTTCATACATCAGATAGCCAAGCTTGTAAATTTTAAGAATAAATACAAACAATACAATTGGGTAGAGGTCTATAAGATAAATATGAGTAAACATGGATACATCCCTGTTGCTTCTTGTAATTGTGTATTTAAAACAGGCTTCTGAACTGCCTGGAAGAAAACCTGAGCATCTGAATTTCAAATCTCTTTGGTTTGTAGGAGAAACAAACCAACCAGAGACTATTCAAACCAGCCAGAGACTATTCAAACCAGCCAGAGACTATTCAAACCATAATGCATAACAACACCTAAAATTTGTTTCTTCATATTTGTTTTGCCTGCTTTTGAACTACAATTGAGAGAATTAAGGATACACAGTTGCATTCATGAGAGAAAAGTGAAGTGCTCAAAACTGCCTAAACGTTGCAGGATCTGACATCTTCTCATTTTTGTAAAAAAAAGAACAAACAGTTTGGAAATGCAATCTCTTAAAAATTCAGCTCTGCAAGTGCTGTCAAGTGTACATGCACAAAAGTGTCACTTTTAATTTGTACTGTTGCAGTGTGTGAATTTGCCTTCTCATAGTTTACCTCTCCAGAGGACTGCCCTCCTTATGAAAGGAAGAGATTCCCATGGTCTCCCAGCAGCAGCATGGCTTCAGCTGATTGACACCCATAATTTCAAATTCTGCCTGCTAATTAAAGAATGAGCACACATGCCCCATTTCTCACCTTGATCCTACTGACCTTGGTTTACTTCTTCCTCTCTTCCCTCACCTTCCCCTCCATCGCTTGCTGGGTTAAAAACTTCACTGGAGGGCTCCGCAGGGACTGAAATATGAGAAAGTAGAAATACCAAAGAAAATAAATTTTACAAATTTGCACTCAGCCTTTGTTTTCATGTAATACCAGCTAACTCCTACTGAAGGCTGCAGTTGTTGTTCACATGAGAAATCCCACATAATCTTCTCTGTTTATTATCAAGTCTGTAAAATAAGCCATGATACAGAGTAAAATAACTCAGAGGCTTCCCAAGACAGTTGTATCTCATGCCATGTGAAATAAAACAGATACATACGTATTGTGCAATTTATGAATGGACTTGGGAGTTCCAAACATTCAATACATGGAAAATCATAGGAAAAACAAAATGAAACACAAAAACCCTCTCACATCACGTGATATTAAACCTGTAAAACCATGGTCTCCATAGTGAAAGCATGGAGTTTCCAGATGTTTCCAGAACAAACCTGTAACTGATGAGATTTCCCCCTCTTCAGTTACTGCTCCTGCTGCTTCTCTGGGGGCTGGCTCCTTGTCATGGGGAGACCAGAGTGTTAATTTGGTAATTTCTGATGCTTTCCATTTTGGTTCAACAGGTAATGGCAGTTCATCCTCTTCTTCCCCCTCTTCTTCCTAGAAGAGAATGAATGAAATCCAGTATCTCATCCTACAGACAGTAACTAAAATTGTGGGTTAGTCTACTAAAACCTCCTTATCTGGGATCAAAATGACAATGACTTGAAAGTATTTACAGGTGGAGGAACTTCAGCAGCTGCAAATCTGGGACAAAAACTACATTTTGAACCTTGATGAAGTTCAGTTGACTATTACTGATGATGGATACCTGATGCTCTGTCTGGTAGATGCTGCACTGTCAGTCTCACACAGAAACAGAGTGAAAAAACAGCTGTTTCTGCCTCAGTCTTTGCCTAGGGGGGACATTTGAAAGGAACTAGGAAGCAGTAAGGTAGTGCACAAAGCTTATGGTTTTGAAATGTGAAGACTTTTTTTTTTAATTTAAAAAAATCATGCTTTTTCTACAAATATGAAGGCGTCAACAATTGAATCATTGTCTGTATTATTAGCTAATTTTTTCTCTTTTTTAATGAGCTTTGTTCTGCAATTACTTCAACTAAAGCAAAAGGGCAAAATTTAATCTTACTTTAGTGACAGCACTGTCCCTTGCTTTACAAAGCTCATCCAAGAATTCCCAACTGAACTAAGGAAATACACATTACTCTGGATACTCCTATGAATCTGATAATTAACTTGAGGATCTCTTGCTTTTAGCTGGAAAAAAGCAAAACAGTCTCCAAGCTTTGCAAATCTCTATCACAATTGATAGGATTTTGATGATTTTTATTTTATCCTTCAGAAATGATTGCTGTGTCAGAGAATTTTCAGAGTGTGTAATGGGAATTAATGTGTCACATAACAGAGGTAGCAAAGTCTAAGCCAAAATGTGGCAATTTTTCTTGAAATCAAACAGTAATATTAAAATAGATTTCTTACTTCTGTAGCTATTTTTGCACCACATTAATCAGAAATGTTTCAAAACATCCATGCATAAAGGAGAAGGGAAAACCCACTTTGATGCCAGCCACTCCCTACAACTATTAGAAGCTGTGGATACTAAGCTCCTAACAGGACCAGAACAACAATAGGACATATTTCCCAAACATGAATCTGCTGGAAATTACCATTTGTATGCACAGCACCATGCAGTTCAGAAATACAAGGAATATTGTTCATTGTTTTCTCATCTTCAGAAGAAAATGTCATAGAGGCTAAATGTGCACACAAATATATCTATATTCCTCTGTGATTTGAAACTTCAAATATTTTGGGAAGGTCCTGATTCTTTTTAAGTAGAAAGGATTCATGTCTGCAAGCAGTGCAAAATTACACCTTGTAGTTTTCAAAGTTTACACAGTAGAGAACATAAAACAAAAGCAAAATGAAACCTCTAGTTTTTAAGAATGCACGAGTTTCCACCCTTTCTGACTCATAAGATCTACTTTAACATCATTGTCTGAAAGCATTTTATATATTCCTCAACAATAGATTTGATTTACTGAGTTCTCTGATGCTCACTACAACTTGAACTATTTCTTTTACCTGCACTGGTTGTATGTATTCACCATGCTGTTCACATCCAATATCAAAGATGAATTTGCCATGACCTAAAGGCTGCATAAAGACACAAAAACATCAGCAAAACTAAACAGTTAATCCGTTCTAAGCACAGAAATGTAAAATACCCTTTACTACAAATTCCATACAGTAGTCAGTAACACGACAGTTTGAAAGCAATGTTGCAAAGAAACTTGGCATTGTGTCCTACAGATTAATTCTGTTTTGTGTGTTACACTTATGGTACAAGAAATACTACAAAAGATCAGAAGCCTAGCTTCTTATTTTAAGTGGAAATAGGTCATATTAAGGCAATTCCATGCTAACTGTTTAGATGAATAGAAAGTGTTCCTGCACACTTACCTTTCCATTGAGAAAGCTGCCCTTGAATCTATGGTTTAGGTGGATGAGTTCAGCTGGTCCTTCCTGGATTCCATTTACCCAAGCACCAACATACTTAGATCCTGTGTCTTTATAGACGTATGTGCCTTGCCCATGCCTAAGGAGAAAATAATAATTTTGTTTTATACCAGTGCATATTAAGAATTTAAGATGTTGTTATAATTATGGTATAAAAACTGTATTAATTAAGCAGCTGAAACTACTCAAGCTGGACTAAATTGCCAAGGTCACCCCTGAATGTCATTTGCTGCAGTCAGACATGCTCTGAAAATAATCTTTGCATTTTAATGCCATTGGGTGACTTGAAACATCCCTGTGAGAATGAAACAAACCTCTTGTTGTTCGCCCATTCTCCAGTATATGTGTCTCCGTTTGCATACAGATATTCTCCATAGCCCTCTCTCTGGTCATGCATCCAGTCTCCTTTAAGGACAAAAGGATAAAAGCAGTGTGAGACCTGGTTTATTTCATTGTGTGATACAGTGGCCAGTTTGTAACGTTATCATACAAGTGTTAGAGAAGGAAAAGAAAGCTGTGGTACTGTTGGGATTCCTCACTATTCCTTACACCACTCCTTACTCTAGAGTCCCTTGCTCTTTTTTCATCAGTCTGTTCCTCTCCACATGTATTTATGCTGCTGCCTGACCTCCCTCTCCATTTTTCCATCATTATCTGCCTCCATTATCACTTTCTATTACCATTATGAACACATAACAACCCAGTCCTATCTTCAAATTGGGTAATGTATTACACTTGCATTAGATAATGTGACATTTCCTCATAAATTTAAAGAGGAGCTACTTTGACTTACTTGCTAAAGATGTCCTGTCAGTCATGGGGCACATATATTCAGAAGGATGCTAGATGGTGTGTCTTAATTATTCTTCTAATCAAACTTAAAAGAAATTTTAAAAAAATTTGTAAACATCATAGTGCATATATTCCTGCCTGGCAAGATTGGGCTGCTCTTTTTGCTCTCAGCTTTTAGCCCTCACAATGTGAATGTCTCTTCTTTCCTAGCTTAGAAAGGAGGGGGGGAAATATTGTCCCTTGAAACTTAACTGATACTCTGAGTGTTTCAAGTACTCTCCAGCAAGCAGGGAAACTGTGAATTTCAATTTCTTCAAACTTCAGAGGTGTCCCAATCCCTAAATAAGGGCTCTGATAAGCAGCCTATTTTTTTAACAATAGACCTAATAAATGTCCTAACATAAATCCCCATAAATAAACCCCAAGCATCTCAGAACTATTACTAAAAAGGGAATAAGAGGAAAGTATCTTGTAGCAAATGTTTCTTCTTAAAATAAGACATTCTCCAATTCACTATCTCTTTTCATTTGCAGAGGAGGAGGAGTGAGGGGGGAATGTGTCCTTTTGGCTACAGAAATCCTTGCAACTGTGTTCAGTGTTTTACCTGCATATTTTGATCCATCTGGATAAAAAAATACACCTTTTCCATGCTTTTTGTTTTGAAGGTAGTCCCCGGTGTAGAGAGCACCATTTTTAAACCTGTAGGTCCCCTGAAACACATTTGGTACAGATGGAACACCTGTCAGTTCTCACCCTTGGTTCAATACAGTGCCCAAATAACACAACTGCAGAAGCAGAACCACAACCAGGGTCGGTGTCTTACACGTCCACTCCTCAAACCATGCTCGTATTGCCCTTCGTAGGTGTCACCATTGGGCAGCCGTGCCTTCCCAAATCCATGCCGCTCCCCGTCGGAATTGCGATCGCCTTCGTATTCCTGAGAAACGCGGAGTGAAAATGGTTAAAGGCCTGGGCCTGACTGAATCCAACCTCATCAGACAGAGGGAAACAGGTATTTGAGGAAAGCTGCTCCAGCTCGGCTTCAATAGACCCTGGCACCCCAAGGCTTCTTGGCACACAGCTGAAAGGCGTGGATGCGTTGTTTCAAACCCATGGAAAAAGCGGGGCAGGTCGCACCTGGGATGTCACAGCCGCACTCCCGAAACCCCGTGCCCGGGGGGCTGCCCCTCGGGAACTCTCCTCGGCCCGGCCCGGCGGGCACTGAGCGCCTCATGCCCGGGGATGTTCCCTTTCCCTTTGCGCTGCCCGCCCGCTCCTCCCGGGCCCCCGCGCACCCCGATGCCTGCCCCGGCCTCCCCGGCCTCGTCGGCGTCCTCAGAGCCCAGATCCGACATGGCCGCGGCGTCGCCGTCGCTGTGACAACCGAGCGGGGCCGGCGGGGCCCGGGCCGAGCGCGGCGGGGCCGCCCCTCAGCGCGGCCCGGGCCCGGCCCCGCGCCCGGACACCCCGGCGCCGAACACGGAGAAATAAACTCCCCAAGCTGTGTGTTAGAAAGTCGGCATTAATGATTCAGCATTGAAGGAACATGGGGATGGCTCCCCAGAACACGCGTGTCAGTCTTCAAAACTTTTACCTATTTATACGTTTCAGCAAAGAGATTAGTGCTCATTGGCTTACAATTTACATAATTGTCTTTATTAATTAGTATTCTGCCTTCTATTTGTTATTGATTTCTCGCTTCTCATGCTAATTAGTACGCATTTTTCAGTCTTTTTATTATCTTTTTCCCAGACAGGGCATCTCTTCTTTATGTAATAGGGTTTATAAATTCCGTTCAGTTCTCAACAATAAATTCCCCTCCCAGGCTCTGCTAACTTCCTTCTCCAGGTCTGAGAGCACCAAAGTATGTCAAGCCCTTAACTTTTAATTGGTTTTTCTAACACATGGACATCACCCAGAGCTTGCCCATCAACTGCTAACTATTTCATGGATTAAAGCTCTTCTCAACATTTTCCCCCCAGTGCTGCACAGGCTCCTTTTAAAACAGTGCCAGACTCTGTTCAGTGGTGCCCAGCATCAGGCTGAGGAGCAACAGCCATAAAATAAAACACAAGAAGTTCCACCTCAACACGACGAAGAACTTCTTTACACTGAGGGTGGCAGAGCTCTGGAACAGCTGCCCAGGGAGGACACAGAATTCCCTCTCTGGAGACATTCCAAACCCACCTGGATGTGTCCTTGTGTCTGCTTTGGGTGGCCCTGCCTTGGCAGGGGGTTGGGCTGGTTGATCTCCAGAGGTCACTCCAACCCTCTGCCTCTTCCCCTCAGCTTTTCTCAGCCAGTGCCTTTTGTATGTTGAAACTGGTGGTGTCTGGGATGTGGCCTGAGACTCCTCAGCCTTCTGAGAGCTCCCAGTAGTAAAGCTGGTCTGGCCTGAAAACATTTTAGATTTTAAACCCAGTCCTTCACCTAGATTCTTTTCTTTTTGGGCGGGTTTATTGATGTTCAGAAATACCAGTCCACTTTTTGTTTTCTCTCTTACAGGAGTCCTGCAAATCACCTCACCATCACTTTGCACGGAAATTTAATGGGCAGGGATTCACGAGAGGAGCCAGGCAAGGATATGCTTGGTGAAAAGCAGTGAGCTAGACAAGCACTGGGCAGAACAGGTGATGCTTCTGAGGTAGGTAGGATTGGCAAGTGCTTGGAAAATGTGGTGGAGGTCACCTTATGCTCTAGATTAAAGCTTCACCACCCAAACCAGAAGAAAAACAGGGTCATTGCTATACAAAGATACACCATGTTCAGATGAGTGCCTTCCTTTTCAGAGGCAGGAAACCAAATAGCCAGTATTTAGATAATGAATGAATAGTAATAAGGTGTCACTTCTGTGGCAAGTGTCTTTTTGTCTTCAGCTGGGTAAAGATGCAAAGGGAAGAGACAATTGCTAAAACCTCCAGGCTTCCGAGTTAACATCCACTTACTCATTTGAGAGCGCTTTCCCTTTGAAACAGTTAAAAACACTGAAATGAAATTTTGTTAGCTGGCAGAGCACTAAGAAGCTATACATTTATTGACTCCAAACTGTATGGTTATTTCTCTTTCCTTCCCATTCCCAGCATTTGGCTAGGGAAGCCTAATTTGCATAATGTACTGTTAATAAGCAATTGCAGAATATGCAAATTACTGCTCTGCTCAGCTCCTGCAGAGCTGACATGGGCGCACATTATCTGAAGCACAGTCTGTGCAGTTCCTTCTTTCTTACTCTTGATGATGCCTCTGTTTCTCCCTTGCACCTAAGACTGGCTAAATTTTTTTATCTATGATAAGGTAATGTCTCTAATTATAAAAGTGCTCACTCGGTGTGTGCGTGGCGAATTCATTCTAAGCAGACACTGCGGCTCAGAGTGATAAGGGAATTTATGTTTGGAATGCTTAGGGAGGTGCTCCCTGTTAAACAAAAATAACCAGACGTGTCTTTTGGCCTGGAAGGTGACGTGGCCCAGGAAACAGCTGTGACACAAACAGGAAACAGTGACAAGACATCAGAGTCACTCCCCTGGATGACCACTAATAATGATCATTAACTGCTCTTAATTATTGTTTCAGAGTTCTGAAGGAGGAAGAGGGCCTGAAGGAGCTCAGTTTTCTTGGGAAACAGCTCAGAACTCTTTCTTTATAAAAGTTAAACTGTTCAGCACCCAAAAGTGGCAGATAGAACAAATGTCTTTATGACAGGATCATTTTACTTAAATGAGGGAGGCATCATGTAAAGTTTTCTATACCTAGAAACTGACTTGTGAGGACAACTACAACTTATAAGGATATGTATAATTAATGACAAGAAGAATTTATTTTGTTGTTTCTTGTCTTCCAGTTGAATTTGGGTGTATTTCACTGTCAGATTAAAGTTAAGCTTCAGGTATGTCACTGTTGAAAGGAGGGCTGCTATCATCCTTATTTTCCTGTTCTTTTCCCTTTTCTGTCAAAGGACCAATATTCTTAAGGTCCTGCTGATCTTGTATACAAATTTAATTTGTCTGAAGTCCCGAGAGGATAGCTTGTGCTGATTATCTGCTCTGTCCTTGCTGCTGGCTGAGCTGGCAGCTGCCAGCACTGACTGCCAGTCACCGTGGCAGGGACAGCAGGAGCTGCTACAGCTATGAGTGGCCCTGGGGAAGCTCCTGGTTTGAGTTTGACAGAAGCCACATAGGGAGCCAGAGCTCCACTGAAACCCAAAGCCATTGCTGCCTGAGGTGCTTAAAAACAGAGAAAGATAATGACATAGGGAAGTAAAAGGCTGCTGGGAACACGACTCCAGAAGGTGCCTCCTGTGGGAGAGGACAGCCCTGGATGTCCTTTTATCCTGCCTTGCAGGTCCTCACTTTGATTTTAACCAGAGGGCTCCTCTGCAGAAAGAAATGGCCAAAAAGCACTTTTAAAGCCAGTTATGCTCCTGTTTCTCCTTGGACTTTACCCTCTGTTAGGAGAGGGAGACTTTTGGCAGTGCAGGGGTTTTGCAGGGAAAATGCTGCTGTGCCAGGCCTGTGGAACAACCTGAATGCTTCCTTCCAGCACTGACCAAGCTCTGAAAACACACATTGCACAATGAACATCAGAAACAACAGGACTATTTGTTGACCTCTACGTTTCAATCAGTGTCTTGCTTCAAAGGGGTGATAAAAATACAGCAGGGTGCACACACAGCCTCTGAGGTGGTGAAGGCAGCATGCTGCTTAATTCCCACACAGTGCATTTTGGAATTCCTGCCCTCCAGGAACTCACTGCTCTCTGCCCCTGTCCTACCATGGAACCTTCTTCCAGGGGCAGTGCCTCTGTGAGCCAGCTCTTCTCCACCCTGCCAACAGTGTGGCTCTAGGGAGCTGCCTTTTCATCTCCTGCCATCAAAATTAACAGGATGAGTGGAGATAATTTGCCTGACTCACAGGTTGGTTTCCTCACTTCACACATTACTCAATCATTCCTGACACAGTTGGTTATTCTGGGAGGGCCAGAGTAACCCTGGCACTCGAGTCAGTTTGAGTTTTGCTCTGGGCTCGATTAGAGATGCAAGTGATCCTTCATTGCTTTTGGTAGGACAGACCTGGGCAGGATTACGTCTTTTGACAAGACTTTAAAGAACAGAAATCTGCAAGGAAATATTTTTTTATCTCTTAGAAGACAGTAATTTACATCTTTCTCCTTATAAAAGTGTAATGCATGGCTGGTAACAGATACTAGCGAAGTGTAAACAGGAGCTGTCAGGAAAAACTTAATGAAATCGGTTCTGTTCCTCCTGAAATTTAAATATAAACTAGATTGTTTTCAACAGCCTTTTGGAGGAAAAATGTGGGGTTAGGGAATTGAAATAATATCCTAAGGGGAGTTCTTGTTTGGGAATATACATTCCAGGTCTTTTTATTATTCTGCAATATCATCAGACACACTTTCAATATTTTCTGAGATTATGGGAACAAACAGTGGACAAAGTGGAATTTACTGTCACTAACTTCCATATACTGGGGTTTTTTTCCATCCAATTCAGAATTAAGCAAGATTCTGAAATTTGCAAAATGGGAACTTCTCTCCACACAGCTCTTTTTAAGCTCTTTTCAAGCTCTTTTCTGGCAAAATGAAATCTGCTTACTCTGTGTGTATGCCAAGTAAAGATAGCCTCTTTTTGTGCTCATAACTAAGTCAGAAAAACAAGCAAATGACCTTTCTAGCCACTCAGTTTACAACTGCCTCCTCCAAGTACAATTAACATTGCATATCCTGAAGGCAGGACAATTCGAAAAGCTAAGTTTGTGTGAAAGCCATTCTTTGAATACAGATAATGCTTTTTTTGTCTCTTGGCTAAATATGACCTTTCATTTCCCTCCTGCAGATAATCCAAGGGAAAGTGTTCTGCTGTATTTATATCCTGCCTCCCATTTCTCTGACCTCACTGCTCAATTTGAAGTACAGGCTGCATTCCATTCTTCAGCCATCTGGGAAAGTTGTCAGGTTTTTCCTTTTACTTAAGGGGTCTCCCTTTCCACTAAAGTGCAATGGGGACATACAGAGGTTACTTTGGTTCCATTTAGGAAGTTATTGCTGATGTCTTTTCTCAAGACTTTGATGACAGTCAAAACGTTACCAGTGATACCAAGAAAGCAGTTGGCAGTCATGAGATTAAAAAAAATATTTTATGGTCAGTATAAGAATAAAGCAGCATCAATATTACAATTTTCTCTATTTTTCTCTGGAAGTGTTTTTGGTTGGTGGTTTTTTTTTCATTAAATAAAACCCCAAGTCTAAGCTTCTTTATTCAGGCAGAGCTTGTAATGACATAAAGCTCAAGCTGCCCAATCCTTTTGTCTATACCCCCTGAAGTCCTAACCTGGTAATTCAGAATTAATTCAATAGACAATAATGAAATGATTGAGGTAGATGGGACTAATTTGCTGTCTCCTCATTCCTGTCAGCTCGAATACCTTTGTGCTTCCACTTCTTATTCATGACTTACAAGGCAATTGCTTTAGTGTAAGCTCTCTGTTCTGGTGTGCTTTCTATTTTACCATGGTTCTGGTATTTGATTTCCACTACAGTATGCCTCAGTGCTCCCTTCTCATATAACTACCCTCCAGTGATCAAGTCTGCAAGCAAAGAAAAAGGAAATCTGCCAGCAGCCTACCTGCCTAATTCACTCTGTTTACTCCTCAGCAATTGTTTCTGTAGCCATATCTTGCACTTCCACCCAGCTGTCCAGGAAATTTAGGAGTAGAAATAAGGGCAAAATAACAAGAGAAACTATCCCATTTCCTGCAGGAAGCAGAATTAATTCCTCAAGATAAGTTCCTTAAAAATAGATTCGCATTTTGTAATGGATGATGGTCTACATGTTGTTTCACAGATTCCATCTATAATAAGAGAGCTTGGTTGTGTTTTGGCTTTGATTGTGTTTTTGTTGTTTGTGGGTTTGTTTTTTTTTTTTAATTCTGCATTCTCAGAACATTCTTGTTCATTTTTCTGTGAGCAGGTGGCTGAAGGTGTGAGAGCTGCTCCAGGGAACCTCCATCCCTGCTACAGGAGCCACTGACCCCAGGAGCAACAGGTCACGTGCAGCAGCTCTGCCCAGGACTCTCTCCAGCAGATTCTACCCCAATAGACACCACTGCTGCTTTAACCACTTCTTTTACAGCTCTTTATCCTTAGATAGCATGAGATGATTTAACCATCCCACTCTCCAGCCCTCTGGAAAGCCTTCGGAAGAGTCAGAGCAGGCAGAGTCCAATAGACAACTCACAGGTTTCAAATAAATGCTGTTATTTCTATTTGTCTCCTCCAAGCTGACCAATATCTACCTTTATGTAGGCATCTCTATACAGTTTTACTGCCCCTCCTTGTCCGTGTTCCACATGTTATAGGGTGTTTTCCTCATAAGTCTCCTTCAGTACTCAGGTTCTGCCCTGCTCTGCCTGGGGAAAAGCCTGTGCTGGCCCAGTGCTCCTGTCTGCTGGTGTCTTTTCCTAAAGCTACCAGCTGGTGATTCTCACTGGATTTCTGGCAAGACACATGCAATGAAAGTACCAGTGTGGAAATTCTGTGGTCATGTTAGTGTGGCACTGAGCCAGCACTAAAATTTCTCCTCAACAGGCAGGACATAATGTGCTAACTCAGCTCAACAGCTTCCAGCCCCTCCAAGTGCCCATCTACTCCCAAACATACAGGCACAGCCTTCAAAGCCTCTCTTTTTTTGGCTCTTTTGGATATTTTTTTTTTTTTTGTCTGCCAAAGATCAGTGGCAGGTTATATTTGGCTTGCACCCAGTGCTGATGTGAATTGCTTATACAATATTCCAGCTGCTCTGTTGGGAAAACAAAACATGTAAAATTAATAAAGGCAACCAAAAGCCGTGATTATATCAGTCCTCAGAATCCTGCTACTTGTGGGGAATAAAGTCTAAGTAAATATCAATTTTTAGATAGTCAAATACTATTTAACAACCATTATTATGTAAATAAGTTATGAATTTTTCTGTTCCCCTAAGACAAAGTGATCACTCCATGGCCAAACAGATTAGTCTTTTCCATCTGTGCAATTATGAATCATAAAAGGTACTTTTTAATGCAATTTACTGGAAAGAAAATAAATATTTTAATCAGCTAAGGGATGCAATACTTTGCATCCAGACCTCTGCTCCGCCAGCATCACCTATTCAATGAAAGAAAGACGATGCTGACATCCACTGACTGCAAAGTGTTTTGCTCTGTCTGGACTTGAGGAGTTAAGAGCACCACTTGTGAAAGTAAAATCTAACTGTCAACTGGGAAATTAGGTTATCTCTTCTGAGAGAAGCACCATCACAAGCACATGAAAGCATCTGCCTACTTATACATCTTATACATTCTTTTCTATTCATCCTTTTCTATTTCCTCTAGTATGAACATTGCCAGGGGCTTAAAAAGCCAAACCACTGCCACACTTTCTACCAACACAACAATTTACCGGACCAAATCCCTAATTTGTGTTTCCGTCTGGAAAGCAACTGGCAAAGTGTGATTTCTGTTTGTTTTTCTGTAGGGTTCTAGATTGAACATGTTATTTTAAAACTCGTGTGTGTGTGTTCTGTTTTTTTAACCATGTAGATCTCCTTTTAATCTCTTCCTGACCTCTGGCCCCGCTTTGATGCTCTACACCAGCAGGCTGTTGTGCAACCAGCAGCATGAGCTCCTGCTGCTCTCTCTCCCTGTATTCCTATTTATTTGATGGCTTCTGGCAGTTGTAGCTGCTGGTGACCCACACTGGCATAGCAGAGACAGCAGCTGTGCCAAGTGTGGCAGCCAGCAGGTTTCAGTGATGCCAGGGGAATGGATTACAGGAAACATTTATTTGAATGGGAGACACAGTTTCTGCTTTAAGTATGAAAAATATCAGGGTTTTCTGGGGCTGCTTGGCTCGTGCTTTTTGCAAGCTGCTTGTAACTGAGAATAGTAAGATACTCAAGCAAGGTTACATTCTTGAAGGAATTTTAAAAGGGCCAAGGTGACAGCAATTTAAAAAAAAAAAATGAGGATTTCACATGATGATGAATAGTTGTGATAATTTGGGATGGCTAACCATGTATACAAATGTGATGGGTCTGACCTTTTCTGCTGTAAAAAGACAAATCTTTTTTCTTGTGTGTGTGTCTGTGCACCAGTCAGAATAGACAGTGCCTGGGTTCCCTCTGGTGCTGGTGCAAAAGTGCAGCCACATGGTTCATGCAAATCATCTCCTCAGACGGTAAGATTGGTGATAATCAAGAGCAGAGCATTAGCTTTCCAAGTAGGACATGTGTAGCATTTGGGGAAATGATATTTTTTAACCTCTGATTCACTACTTAAAAATCTCAGCAAGAAAGATAGAATCAACATTTGCCACCAACAAGCTTTAAAGCAGCAGATTGTACTGCACTTACCTGCATATGCAATCATCTGGGTGCAACTCTGAGACCCTGATTTTGCCAATGTGAAAATAAGGGTGAAGGGTTCCTTTACTGACTGGGAGGAGGCGAAGGAAAGATGCCCTGGGATTGTGGAGCAAAGCTGAGCATGTGTCTAAGTTTTGACATGTGGGGCCTAAGTAACATCACACTGGGAGTCAAAGAGTTTCTTTTATTGGTATTCCCAGCACAGGCAGTGCAAGATGAGAGGGAAAACAGAAAAAAATTGGGCACTTCAGTGTCAGGCACGTGGTGCTCTACAAGGGACAGACTTACGCAGATAAACTTAAACCTGCATGAGGTAACTTTAGCAGCTGTTCTGTCTTGGATGACGTAAATAGGGCAGGGTTTTTTGCACTGGTGAGGTGGCCATGATGAAGAAATACATCTGCAGCAGGAAGTGTGCATTTATGTAAATAAACTGAGCTTTGATACATAGTTTCTGAAACACTGCGGGGGGAATCAGGAAACCAGGAGACAACTAAAATAAATACATTCTTTCTTCTTTAATGAAGCTCTGCTGAATGTTTCCCTCCGCTTTCAGATGATCTGCTCTGTGATCTGTGAACGTCTGGCACCAGAAACACCTTCATGTATGTCGGACAGTGGTGCAGGGAAGCACCTGTGCACACCTGCCCAGGCCGGGGGCTGCCTGCCTGGGGATCCCACTGGCGATGCTGGGCAGTGCAGAGGGGTTGGGCCACCACGCTGAAACACCCTGGAGTGGAAGAGGCTGCCGGGGTGACAGATGGGGACAGCAGGCACAAGGGAGCAGCTCTTCCCTCTCTGGCAGGAGAGGGGTGAGCTGGGGCCCTGCCACAGGCCAGGGGCAGCAGTTCACAATCACAGAACGGTCAGGCTGGAAGGGACCACAGTGGGTCACCAGGTCCAACATCCCTGCTCCAGCAGCATCATCCCAAAGCACACGGCACAGGATTGTGTCCAGATAGTTCTGGAATATCTCCAGTGAGGGAGACTCCATACTCTCTCTAGACAATCTGTTCACTGCTCAGTCACTGCACAGGAAAGTTCTTCCTCATGTTCAGGTGAAACTTTCCGGGCATCAGTTCCTGCCCGTTGCCTCTTGTCCTGCTGAAGAGCCTGGTCCATCCTCTGACAGCCCCCTTTTAGATATTTATACACATTAATGAGGTCCCCTCTCAGTTGTCTCCTCTCGAGGCTGAACAGCCCCAGCTCCCTCAGCCTTTCCTCGTCAGAGAGATGCTCCAGTCCCTTCATCTTCGTAGGCTCCGCTGGACCCGTTCCAGGAGTTCCACATCTCTCTTGTCCTGAGGAGCCCAGACCCGGACACAGCACCCCAGACGTGTCTCACCGAGTCTAAACAGAGGAGCAGGATCACCGCCCTGACCTGCTGGCACTACTCTTCCTAAGGCAGAGGGTTCTCTCCGCAGGCTCCTCCTCCGCGGCGGGGAGGGGCCGAGGCCGCCGGGTCCCGCCGCGCAGCTCCGGCGGCGGG
>VWZW01002564.1:19240-151270 GCA_013397115.1 Edolisoma coerulescens
CTCCCGTTTATTTTTCTGCGGGCGGGCGCTGCCCGGAGGCCCCCATCCCGCTGGACGGGGAGGGTCGCTGGGGAGGCGCTGCTCGCTTTCGGGAGTGGCACCGCAGGTTGGTGCCCCGGGGGCGCGGGGCCGGCGGGGCCCGGGNGGACCCGAGACAGAGCCCGGCCCTGCCCTGCCCGACACCTGCCCTGGCTGTGGGTCCCCTGGGAAGGCGATGCCTGCCCCTTCCCCGGCTCGACTCCCGCTGCCCTTGACCTTTGGGATGGCTGGAGCCGCTCTGGTCGGTCCTGCGGGTCCCAGAGCACCAGCTCACCGTGTGCTCACAGGGGCTGTGGTCCTCTGTGGCTAAGCCACGGTGAACCCTTTCCCCCCCCTCTATTAAATAGAAGAAACGCGGGTGTTTAAGGCCCCGGAGTGATGGATTTGGCAGGTTCTGGCTCAGGTGCAGAGCTGCCGGGTATTAAGCAGAATGCGCATTTGATCCGCGTGTGTGCGGAGGCGTTCGGAGCCCTTAAGGACAGCCCGGGGAGGGTTTGCTTACCCGGTGTCTGCAGACACAGAATTAACCTCAGCCCCGCGGGAGCTGCGCTGTGGCCGGGCAGGACCTTCCCTCTGCCTCTCCCGCACAGCTGATGCAGGGTTTGCCGTGTTTGCAGGGGGAAAAAGCCGCTCACCAGTGACTATTTTCCTGAAATAGGGAGGAAGGTATGCTTCAGCCACTGCAGCGAAGGAGCAATACCAAGGTTGGAAGGTAAATACGGTTTCAAAGTAAATAGCAGAATAACGCTTTGAACATTGCAGCGCAGCGAGGAGGAAGTGAAGGGTTGGTTTCACTGTCGGCAGAAACAGTTGCTGAAAATGAAAGAACATAAAACAAGTTTGAGGGATTGGATGGGACATTGTCCTTGGGCTTCATCAGTAAATCTGAAATATAAAAAATGTATTGGTAAACTACCGGTTATGTGTTGTAGCCTAGTAGTGTAATTTCTGAAGTATAGCTTGGTGTTTAAAATCTGTCTTAATCTACAGTAGAATGCGATCTTTACAACCTGTTATCACAAGTTTTATTGCCACAAATTTCTTTGCTTGTGGGGAGGATATTTTTAATGTTTATTACAATGCACATGAATGTCAGAGGAACTTAAGGGTATGTGGAGACAGAGATAAGTTGTTGACAAGTAAATGAGAACTCAGGTGTTTCTGCCTGCAGTACATGAATGAAATCAACCCCTGTCAAATAGAGTTAGGCTGCAGGTCTCTCTGTGCTGCTAATAGTCCAGTTATCTCTGCTGGGGAATGACTGGGATCCTTGTGATGGGATTTATGGTGAGGATACACTGCTGGGAGGTGGTACATGATCTGTGCAGCAGGTGCACAGGTGTGCAACCTGTCATGACCACTGAGTACTGAAACCTTTTGTCAGATGTGTGAAGTCTTTTCCTGCTTGCACTAGAGCTGTTAAATAGTAACCTGCTAAACAATTGCTCTGTTATAATGATAATTGCCCTGTCCCATTATATTTTAAGAGAACCATTTAAGGAGGTGTTTGCTCTTTGCTGGCCTCTCAGGTTTTTTTTCCACTTGGTATTTTTGTCGCTTCACTTGGTGTGATCAGTGAAATAATTTTGGTGTTTGGGACAACTGTGAGAGAGTAGGAATGGGGTTTGGGATGATCCTGAAATGGATTTGTTACTGCTGGAAGAAAAATTCGCTCCTGGTATGAGCTACTTGTGCCAACCTCTTTTTCTCCTTACGTTTTTTTCTCCTCGTTGGAGCTGTCTGCAGCTCACTTCAACCAAACACAGATTACTGATGAGAAATTGTTGTTTTGAAATGGAAATTTTGAAATCTGACCTAACTAGCCAGCTGTGGCTGTAGGGGGTAATCCCACGTTTTAGTACCTGCATTTATGCTCCTGCTGCCTTGGATTCATCCTGCGTGGCCACAGAATGAGTTAATATTCTCTATTGGATCAGCTGTATTTCAGGGCAGGATTTCTGATGGATCAGGCACCTAAACCATGGCGGTAGGACTACAAGGTCTGACACGGAGGGAGGCAGGGATCTGTATCTGGAGTTGGGAGAAGGGAGGAGTTAGGGTTGCACTTTCCCTAACCTCTGCATCCTCAAAGAGGAGGTAGGAAACTCGTGTTGGCTGGGAATGATTATGGGGTTTGATTAATTGCATAATCTGATTCAGGGCCAGGGAGGGGGTGGAACATGCCAAACGAGATTAGCAAGTCAATTCACTTTTAGGGTAGGGAGGTGGCAAGCTGAACCAGGACACTGTAGAGAAAATAGAGATATGACAAAAATGTGTCAGCGTAAAGGAGCAGAGCCTTGATGTTCTGGTGGGATACTCAGTTATGTAAAGAAGGGGTAGTGTTCCTCTATTCCCGGGGAGAAGGCCTGTGTAGGTGGTGAAGCTTTCAAGTTGCCAGCTTGGACACAGCAGATCCTGTTTGGTGTTGTCACTTACCTGGCTGAGGAGGAGCAGCTTTGATTTCTGCAGTAAGATGGGGCAATGAAGATGAGAGGAGAGATTCTCACACCTTTGCCTGCCCTGTGGCAGCCCCTAAAATCCCCAGGTAAACGCCAGCCGTGGGTTTGGCAGTTGTGCTTTCTTGCTTGGCCTCACCTCCTGTTGTTTACCAGGAGAGCTGATCCTGAATCCTACCAGCTTCCTGTCAGGAGCATGGCAGTGGCTTGTGCTGGCATTACCCAGGGCTGCCAGGAGGGTGGTGGGGTTGTTGCAGACCCTGGAGTGTCCCTGGCATCCTGCTGGGGTGGCTGGGTTTGCGTGCCCGAGTTGCCGTCACACCTTTTGCCCACAGCTCCTTTTGCCACCTGACTCAGCAGCTGCTGCCCAGTAACAGAGCAGCCAGTTCCTGTTGCAGTACCTGTAATAAAGTGTGGGGTTTTTTATTGTCGAGGGGCTTCAGCCCACGTTGGAACAAACAGGAGGAACTTTGTGACACTTTAAACCAAACTGTCACAGTCTCGCTCTTCCCTGTGTGTTAAGGACGCACACGATCCTGCCTTCTCCCTTCTGCTGGTGTAGGGAGCTCAAGGGGTGAAAAAACTTGGTTTTTGTCCTTTTCCAGGTTTTCTGACTATGTAGAGCTTTGTGCAGTGCTGATACTGGGTCAGGGAAATGGGGTGGAAGAGGGAGTGCTGGTCAAGCCTTGCTGGCAGCATTGTTCAGCAGCACCCACTCTCAAGCTGGAGAAGTCTCTTATTCCAGGCTGGAACCACTACAGCCATTTTTGAACAAATTGCAAGCTCATGAATGTTTCTGTTGTGCTCAAACAGATCTTTGTGAGCTGGGAATTGCCTATTTGTAGTCATTCTGGGACAAAAGCAGAGTGTTTTCATGTAAGCTGGCTTTGGACCAAGTTTTGAGTGCATCTTTCTTTTGTGTCTCTACTGTTTTGTACTATGCCGACCTCTCAAAATAAATTAGAAATTATAAAAATCAGAGAAGCCTGCAACTTATATAGGCTTAAAATTCTCCACTGCATTTTTGATGTGAAAGTTAGTGATGCTAATTACTTGCCTCTGAAACACGTAATTGCCGATTCAAATGTTATGATTAGAAAATATCCCAATAACTCAACCAGACTATTTACTTACCAGCTTCTCTTATTTGAAGATCAGCAGTAAACAAAGGCAGAGTGAAGAATTTGCCACGTCGTGACTGAGGGTAGAAGAAAAAAAAACCAAACCTGCAGGGAGATCAGCTCAGCAGCAGATATTCCACATTTGTGGACTCCAGAGGCTTTGGGGGAATAATCTTTGTTACGCTTCCAGAAGAACAAATAACGCTGTCACACGTACATCCTTGTGTCCCCTAAAATCTGGTACCAGCTGTAGTGTAGATGGCTCAGCTTCCTCCTGGCATTCGTTTCATCACTTCATTCTCACGAGAGCAGTGGTAAGTCTCGAAGTGGTGGTGGTGATCCTTGCTGTGGACGGTGTGAGTTTGTATCTGTTGCCTTGCTCAGAATTTTTGCTTTGCCATTGCTTAATATATACAGGAAGTACATACAGTCAGGTGTATAATAAATTAATATTGCTGACATTTAAAAAGTGAGATGCTTTGCTGGGAAACCCAGACAAACCCTTACTAGTCAAGTGTGCTGGAGAATACAGCCATTTGTCCTGTTCTCTGCAAGGTAGGTATTTGAAAGGATAAATTGCATTTTCAAGCTCCTAGGTGGGAGGAGTGCTCAAGATTAACTTTCTTTTCTTAGCAAGAAGTGTATTTTCTCCCCAATAATTTGATGTGTGATACAGACTTGTACAATTACAGTTTTAGTTCTTGCTACTGCAATATTTAAAAAAAAAAAACAAAAAACAAAAAACAGCAAAGCCCCCCAGCAAAACCAAACAAAAATCAAATCCTCCTTGCTTTAGGAAAACTAATCCTGTAAGTTTTATGGCATCAGTTCATGTGCTTTCTGAGATAGAATACTGAGTCAATTGTGTGTGAATAACAAAAAAATAACAAATGAAAGACCAAGCACTTTCCATCTGAGCCATTTTATCACGTGTTTTCTCTAGTAGAGCAGCAGGAACAAAGTAATTTCAGTTTTATCCCTTGTGAGGATGTTTTCAGTCATGAGGGTGAATAACTTTACTCGTGGGATGACTTTTTAATGCCCCTGTGAATACACCAGAGCTATAAAACAAGACCCTGGTTATGTAAAAGTTCATAAGGCAAAAAATAATTGAAAAAGATTAATTAAAAATCAGGGACTGCAGTAGGCAGTGTGATATCAGATAGTTGTGTGTATATATGTAGTTTCATTTACAGATGGTAATTTTAAGATCAAGGCTAGAAGGAGCCAGTAGACACATTCTGGGTACTTTTAAAAGCACAAATCCACAAAATGCTCTCCTTAAACAACTGAAATTGCAGGTAGAGAATAGAATAAATCAGATTAATGTCTTTGTTTAATGCTTGCAGTGACAGTGAGATTAAGATGCCCTTTTAATTCAGCTGACCTGTAGAGAAAGACCCAAGGATGCCATTGAGGCACAAAGGAGAATTCCTTCCCAATCCCAAAGCTGCTCAATTCTGTTCATGTCCTCCAGTGTCAGTGCCATTGTCCATCTCTAGAAATAACTGATTTCCATTGTTAGAGGAAGGCAGAAGTAAAGTAAAATCCTAAAAGCAGTAAGAAAAGAAGGAATACCCCACAATATCCAAACTGACAAATGAGAGAGCCATCACTTACGTGCCAGTAATACCACAAAACCCAGTGAGACAGGGAGGTGTGCAGTCTGATTATCAGTGTGTTTAATGTTGAGCTGATAATAGCCCCCAAAGGAGGGTTGCAAACCAGGCAGGCCAGCTCTGTGGGCTCAGGGCACTGCCACGTTGTCCTGCCTGTTCCCATGTGCCACCAGGCTCCCTCCCAAAGCCTCATCAGAGCAGGTAGGAAGCTGCATGCCTGGGAGGGTGGCTCTTCAGGCTGCTGGAGAACACAAAAAAGTCATCTTCCAGTATTCCAGTGTTATCCATGACTTGTGTAATGTTTTTGTATGACTTGGCGCTAAAATAAAATCTAAATAAAACAATTTTCAATTATTTTTTTTTTATATTGTAGGTATAGAGCTTTCATTTTCTCTCTCACTTTCCTGCTGTATGCCAGCTTCCACCTGTCAAGGAAACCTATCAGCATAGTGAAGGTAAGAGAGGTGGTGTCCTTGTTCAAACATCCTCCTGCTCCTGTCAGACACGGATGTCATTGTCTTTTTCAGTATTTCCTGTTGTGAAAGGCAGGGTTAAACTTTAACTTGAAATGCCTTCAAGGTGAAAGACTGATAAAGCTGGTACACAGTCATATTTGCTTGATAAACTTTAGTGAGACCACACCTAGAATATTGCATGTAGGTCTGGATTTTGGGCTGGAAACAGCTGTGCCTACACTTAATTCATGTGAATTAATGTAATTAGAGATACTTGAGAGGTTTACATTCTTACGGTTGAGAAAAGTTGCTCATAACTGATGAGTTGAACATTCCACTTGCATTTCCAAGAGTGTTCCCAGTACTGTTGAGCATCATACTCATCGTTGTCTGTACCCTTGTGACTGTTCCCAGTGAAGCTGATGACACAAATTCTCTAATTTTGGGGTTTTTGCTTTAATCTTCAGGGTTTATAACTTGTGCCAAGCACAAACCAAATCCCCCAGTGCTGCATTGTATAAAGCTGATGAGTAACAATGGGCAAAGTACTTGATGTTACTGCAGAATTTCAAAGATTTTCACTGTCAGAAACACCAGATTACTGTAGAATGTTTTTTCTAACCATGCCATTACTCTTTCATGTAATGGTGGCTTCACCCAGTAAAATACCAAGCAATTAATAATGGCCAACAATTTGACTGATTTTGGTGGGTTTGACACAGGTACATATAAATCTAGAACTGTTAAATTTCTTGCTGTAGGAGAATTATCAGTCCCTAATTCACAAATGAATTTTCCATTTTCACATGTCCTTTCTGTTTCAGGGAGAGCTGCACAGGCATTGTGCTGCTTCACATGGAGTTGAGGTTGACTCCTACAAAGAATATGCTGCCCAGATCCAGCCTGTCAAAAAGCCATTTAATGCCTCTCAGTGTGGTTGGGAGCCATTTGGTAAGGCTTAGGGTTTTTTTGGGTTTGTGTTTTTCTTTCCTAATAATGAGCTGATATTCATAATTAGATTATTTGCTTCTTGCTGTTTTTTCTCATGTGGAGGGATGTGCATGGAAGGGGTGTTTTGTTTTCCATGTCCTCACTGATTTCTCCACGGAAAGTGAAGTTATGCCTTACCTCATGATGTCTTTGCTGCTTAAAGTCATTTAAACAAATGATATTATTTTACTTGTTAAAGCTATGAGATGGTTTCAGTAGATCAGTTTTCAGTCAGAAAATGGGATTTGTCTGTAGCATGTCTGTTAAGGAAAAAAGGGTGAAGAATAAAATCAATCATTTTCATTTTCTGCTAGTTTAATTCAAGGTCCAGTAATCTTTTAAGTGAAATTGCTTGGTGCTTATCTAAATTGGAACTGTTCAGGGTCCTTATCTGCCTGAAAGAATATTTTTCTCTCTGTTTTAATGAAGAAAAAGGGGAGACTTTATTGCAGGAGAGACTTGACAACTTACTGGATAGCTTATGAACCTGGCCTTTCACTTGAATAGAAAAAAAATACTTGGCCTACTGAACAATTAAATTTTAATTTAATCAGATTTGACTTTAAATGAGACTTTGAATCATTCCTTGACACTTTTATTGCTACCAGGAAATCAGTGAAACAGATTAGTCCAGTCTGTCGATGTGCCTGTCCACCCCAGTCTGTGTAGCCATACATTCTGATGAGTCTTTAATTAGCAATTAAAAAAAAGTCCTGCTCTCTTCAAAGATAATTAAAGATCTGAGCTCTGGGGTTTCTGTGGACAAAACTCAGTGTATTAACTGCCTGCTGCAGGGTCTGCTGAAAAATCTAATCCCCCAGGTGGGATGCAGTTAAACCTGGGGAGTGTTTCTTTTCCCTGGACCAAGGAGGGGTTGAGTTTTTTTGTCTGAAACATTGATTGACTTTTTAAATGGAGACTCCTGAGCCCAAATGTCCTTCTTTTTCCATGGACATTATTGCCAAGCTGCCCCTTTGGGATGGCACTCTAAATTTATTCTTTCAGCTGTTTTTCTGGCAAAGCTGGGAGTGGCACTGAAAGAAGGAATATGCTTTAATATCTGTGACTTCGTGGTCAAAGCCAATGGCAATTCTGGCAATTTATTGCAGATAAATATACAAACTGTCTTGGTATGAGCTCAGCTCCCTTGAGACTTGATTTGGTGTTTCCATCAGGGTGGAGCCCCTTCTGCTCCCTCCATCCTGTCTGCAGTTCCCATTTAGGGGTGATTATGGTTGTTTGCTCTACAGGGCAGGACTCTGGGGTTTTTTTAAGCAAAACTTTTCTGTACTTTGTGAATAACTGGAAAATGAAATGCAAGAGGCTTTAATCATTTAAAAAAAAAACATACTAAGCTGATTCTTTGAAAGCCTCTATAATGGATTTTTTTTTTCAGCCATTTTGACTCCTAGGACCTCACGCTTTTGTAACTCATCTTTCCACTTTTAATCAAGTCTGTTCAATTGGATTTTGGATTTTCTTCTGCCTAAGGCCTTATAAGAAAAGGGCACCTTGCCAATAACTGATGTTTCTTCTCTTCCAAAATGCTGTTTTGAATAAGATAGAGTTTAGGATGGGCTTACCAATATTTTCCTAATATGTCAGAGGCAGAAGGGTATTTTTTTGTTAAATAAAACATTGGCAAAATATTTGCTGAAGTCTAAATGTGCCTATTGAAAATTAAATGTCAGTGCACATCCACTGACATTTTTCTTGTTATGTGTAAAAATGGTTGGGAAGTAATTAGTACATTTAAACTGATAATTTGTTTTGAAAATTATTCTTAGATAAGAGCAACTACAAACAGCTACTGGGAGCGCTGGATTACTCCTTTTTGTGTGCATATGCAGTTGGAATGTATTTAAGGTAAAACCCCACTCTCTTTATTGTTTATTTATGAGGCTGTGTGGCTTCAGAGATATTTTGCTTCCCTGCTGCAGAGTTTCTGATGGAGAGGGAGAAATTGATTGCTGAGGGAAAAAAAAACCAACATGATTCTGAGCCCCAGTGGTGTCAATCTCTGATACATAGAAAGCTTTTTACCTGCACCAGTCTTGACTGCCTTATGCAGGAGTATTTTCCAGGTTAAAGTCTAGCCTGTCTTTTTTTCATTTAGAATATAAAGGAATATGCACTGGAATATATGTCCTCAAACTTCATCAGTCTCCAAACTGCACTGGTTGGGTTAAAATGATTGTCCTGGCTTTCTTTAGAGTCAAAGAATGGAGCAGACACCTCCTAAAAATAATACCAAACCCATCTTAAAGTGTGCACTATTATCTGCTGTTTGGAGATGCTTCTTTTTATTGACTAAAGCCAGGCCCTTCATGGCTTGAATTGTTAGCAAGGGAGACAAGTCTCACTTCAGATGGCTGGAGACACATAATTTGGAAAATGACTCTGTAAGTAAATGACTTTGAATGTGCTCCAGATGAGTATCTCCCTGAAAGATGGTTGTGCAGATGTCGGAACTTAGCAATTAATGAACTTGAAATGTTTTGTAGGGTTTTTTTTTTTTTCCCTGTCAAGTGCTAAAAATTGCTCCTTTGCTACTGCAAAGGCAACCAGCAGTTACCAGTACAGTTTCTCCTCAACCAGAATTAAACAACACAAAATATTCTTCATTTGTGAAGGCTTTTGGGGCGTGATCTCATTTTTAATTGTGGCTTTTCTGTTTATTTCCTTCCCTGCTCCAAGTGGACTCATAGGAGAGCGGCTGCCCATCCGGTACTATCTGACAGGGGGGATGCTCGCCAGTGGACTCTTCACTGCAATGTTTGGACTGGGTTATTTCTATAATGTACATAATCTCTGGTTTTACATAATGGCCCAGGTAGGCACAGTGTTAATTCAGACACTCAGAGTTCCCATGGTGCTGTTTAGGGTAATATTTGGGACGTTACACTTGCACACAGTGATGAGTGGTTGGGTGGGAGGATGTCAGTGCTGGAAATGTTGTTGATGACAGGCAGAAGTGATAGAGTGGATACCCCCAGGCTTTATTTTTGAAAAGTGGTGGAGGTTTTTTTTTTTTAGTGGAAGAAATCTTTAAAAGCAAATTAGTGTGTTTCAATCTGTGTCAAATCAGTGATCAAATCTTTGCAAGTTTAAATGCGGGTGAGTTTTAAAACAAGCATATTTACATCTGTCAGTCTGCCAGGACCTGAGTGACACATCCTGCCTTTCTCTGCAGGAAAATTCCATTTACACTGCTAATGATGAGCAGTCTCCCACACTGATGTGGCTGGGAACAGGCAGCTTATGTAACGAGATTGACTGTGTGAGATTTGTGAGATTTTTCAGAGCTCTGATCAGGTGTCACAAGAATTTTTACCATTGGCCTGAAATGGAATTTAGGTCAGGACCAGGGCAGGATTGGCTCTGGGGCCATTTTGGACAGGTCTGCACCTTGCACTGCTGCTTTCTGTGTGTTGTTGCAGTAACACTCTCACCTCTGGCACGTCTGCATGGCGCTGAGCAAGGTGGCATGCAGAGATACTAACCTGGGCACAGCACTTCTGTCACCTTGTCACCAATTAATCTGTGTCACCCTGTCACTGCCCCAGCCCTCTTGGATCAGGAGTTTTCCAGGGCAGGAGCTGCCTCCTTTGGGGTTGAGCTGCCTGTCTCTGCCCTGTGGATGTGGTCAGTGAGCCCTGTAACTCCACGGGTGGTCTCACACCACCAGCCCCGTTGGTTTTTGTTGGGTAGGGTGAGGTTGGGTTTTGTTGCATGTTCAAATGTGAGATTTTGCATTGTGGTATTTGTGTTATGGTGCAGTTGTAGAGAGGGAGCTCTTTAGGAGTTGAGTTAAAGTTCTGTGCAATGAGGCTGAAATAGTTCTTATTTCACCCTGAATATGTTAAATTAAGTTCCTCCTCTCAGTTTGTTTACAGGTGTCTGTTAAGCATTTTGAAGTTACCCAGTCTCCCCTAAAGTTGCCTTTTTTCTGCTTTATTTGATTGCAAACATGCTTTGCCTTATGCTCAAGTTGAGATAAGTGTTATGCTGCTGCTTGAGTGTGGGGAATTCACTTCTCTGTTCAGCTCAGAGCAATGTGATTTTTGGTAAGCATGTGACTGAATTACAGTATTCTGTGATTTAAATCATAAACTAATTATAGAGATGTAGGTAGAGGGAAGAATCTCTGCAAAACTTTGTAACTTGTTTATTCTTGGGGGGAAAAAAAAATGCCTTCAAAACCCCCCACTGAATTTCTAAAGTCAAAGCATTTGTGTAGACTTCCTTTTCCCAATGCAGCACTTGGCAGGAATGGTGTAGAAACCTGATTTATGATGGGGAATGTTTATTTCTTATTATTTTTATATACTTTCAGATAGCTAATGGGTTGGTGCAAACCACTGGCTGGCCGAGTGTCGTTACATGTATTGGCAACTGGTTTGGAAAAGGAAGGTAAATAATACATAATCCAAAGTTTTGGAAGTACAGATCAATACATTCTGGGCTGTGATATTATAATCAATTTAAATATCTGCCTTTAGCTTCTGTGGGGGTTTTTTTGGGGGATGAAACAAGCAGTTAGAATTTTGAGAGGAGCTTCCTTTGTTATGCTGAATAATTTATATGTGAGTTTGAAACTGTCTCCCTCATGTCAAAACAGTGTTCTGTGGTAGCTCTTTTTCAGATGAATTATTTCAGAATTTTATTAGAATAATTCTTGCAAATATAAACAGTCTAAAACTACTCTGAGCAAGGCTGTTATTATGCCATTTTAATGTGGAATTTCCTCTGTTTTCATTTGTGTTTCAAAACAGTTGTCAGGGTGTAACTGTAAAAAATACCTTTGTGTAATGTCTTTTTTTCTAACACACTTAACATAAACCTGGAAATTTTAATTTAAAAGACAAAATGCATATAGCAACTGATTTAACCTTTCTTTTGTCACCTTCTTTAAATCATCTGCTTGGGTTTTTTTTTATCTTAATCCTGCACAGAGATCACTCATGATGTTTATTTTGTCACACCACACAGTAATTTTCCATAAATTTTGCAAGAGCTGCATGCTAAACCCACTGGCTCTGATAATGGTTGATGCATGTAGCATATAATAATGCTACTGTGGTACCATCCTTTCTATATGTAGAGTGTTATTGTCATCAGTTCCAGAGAAGGATGTTCTGAAATTCAGTACTTGATTTTTATATAAACCACAGGATAGGTAAGAAGATATAGGCTCAAACTAATTTTCCATTAGGAAATGCAGAGAATGGTAACTGTCATACAATACTGAACAAAAGCACTGAGTGTGTGCAAAACAAATACATTTATTCAGGTTTTGCTTTATGCAAAAGCAACGCCCTTTACTTTTTTGGATGCCACACAGTGGACTGGTGAGTAGGGCTCTGGTTTGAATATCAGTGACATGGTTGTTGGTTTCATTCTGCTGTAAATTCCATGGAGCATGAGCAGACCTCTTAGATGTTGTCTTCAGCCCCTGGAAAAGATTTGGGTTTGTTCAAGTTAGGCTGCTCTGGGTAAAATCCTGCTGAGGGCAAGGCAGTTTTCCCGTGACTTATGAGGGAAAAAAAATCCTTGCTGTCATGACTTGAGTGGGATTTTTGTGCTTTACCTTAGCTCAGCTGGAGCTGATGTGCAGCAGCTCTAATCTGGGATTTCCAGGCAGACAGGAGCCTGATGTGTGTTTTAGCCAAACTTGTGCAGGTGTAATCTTCTACCAGAGCCCAGCAAGTCCAGAATGGGATCAGAAAATACTGAATTTTCCCCACGTATCCTGTACAGTTTGTTTTCTTCTGCATGACAAGTCTGACATGTCCTGCAAGCATCAGATTATTGGTGCAATGTGTTTGCAGGAGGATTTTATTCCCAAAAGCATCAGACTTGGTGTCCACATGCTACACAACATCAGCATTCTTGTTCTAATCAAAGAAACTGTCCAGGAATAGGCAAGCCCTAGTGGTGTTTTTAAATGCCAGTAAGTGCAGGATGAATTCTGTCATGCACAGGGTATTTACAACAGTTTTATTAATATTTAGGTGCCTTGAAATTGCCAGATGGAGATTGTAGCATAAATAAATGATCAGTTAAAGAACTATAATACTGCAAATATTTCAGTGACACCACAGATGAACAGCCATTTTGATACACTTTATCAAGAGATTAATGCTTATAATAAATGTGGATTTGTGTGTTTTGTGGGTTTTTTTTAATGCAGGAGAGGTTTGATCATGGGAGTCTGGAATTCGCACACTTCAGTGGGGAATATCTTGGGATCCTTGATTGCTGCTTACTGGGTGTCCACGTGCTGGGGTCTCTCCTTTGTGGTGCCTGGGGTCATCGTGGCTGTCATGGGGGTTGTTTGTTTCCTGTTCCTTATTGAACGTGAGTGCCTCAGTGGGACAGAGCCATGGAGGGCTCGTATTCCTCAAGCTGTGCCCATGCTTAGAGAACTTCTTCCCAGAACACTTGGTGGAGAAGAGCCTGTATAGCTTTAAAGAGCTTTTACACTCAGAATCACAGAATCTTTGAGGGTGGAAAAGATCTCCCAGACCATCAAGTCCAACCTGTGACCAGTCCCCACCTTGTCACCCAGCCTAGAGCACTGAGTGCCACATCCAGTCCTTCCTTGAACTCCATGGGGACTCTACCACCTCCCTGGGCAGCCCCTCCCAATGCCTGACCACCCTTTCCACAGGGAAATTCCTCCTGGTGTCCAACCTGGCCCATGAGGCCGTTCCCTCTCCTCCTGTCCCTGTTCCCTGGGAGCAGAGCCCGACCCCCCCGGCTGCCCCCTCCTGTCAGGGACTTGTGCAGAGCCACAAGGTCCCCCCTGAGCCTCCTTTGCTCCAGACTGAGCCCCCTCAGATGTTCCTCATCTGATTTGTGCCCCAGACCCCTCCCCAGCTCCGTTACCCAAAAGGTCCCCAGCACCCCTGACAGAGTGACACTTCAGAGTTCAGCCCCCTGCCCTGTCACTGGCTCCCTGTGCTGATAAGTTGTTCCAGTGTGTCTTAGCAGAAGGTCCCACCTGCCTGCAGTGCAGATTCTGGGCTGCCATTCAACCCATGCCATCCATCCTCTGTGCCATGAAATACAGAAAGCAGCTGATGGAGCAGGTTTTGACACTTTAAATGAGAAACTACAGAGGAATGCCCCATCCTGTCCCTATGCAGACTCAGAGATGTGAATGCTTTGTTTTATTGTAACTGTCCTGTCTCAGGAAGTCCTGCAGATATGACTATAATTCTGTCATGAGCTGGACTGCCAGAATAGCACTTTTTATCTGTACTGTCAGTTTATTGTCAGTAAATTACACTATTTGAAAGTGTTTTAAAAGAGATCTTTCTTAGGCTTGTTTTCACCGTTAACTATGTGTGGTATTTTATTTCAGATCCTAAAGATGTCAGTTGCTCCTGCACACTGGCCAGTGTAAGTGAATGCATTTTCTTGTTTAATTTTTGCCTCCTAATACACACATTTATTGAGATAGTTCTGGAAATCAGATTGTCTGAGTGGCCCTTTGTGCCAGGCTGTTATAACTGATCCTGTACTTGAGGCAATGATCAGTCTTCTGTGCTTCACTGGTAAACCAGGAGCTTATTTTATGTCAAAGCAAGTGAATCAAAAGGTGAATAAATTTGTTCTAAATACAGTTTTGGAACAGATGATCTTATGACAGTAAACCAAGTAGAAACTTTTCATCTCTTTCTTTTGTTTTTTCTTGAGTTTTCTTATTTTTCTTCAGTCTTCCTGAGCATCCTCCTAGGGTGTTTTGTGTGCTCAGAATTAAGTATTTTAGAAAGTTGTGTCAGTGGTGGAAAGATGTCCCTTGGAAGAGAAGAAGATGATTCCTTTTCTGCCTCGTGTAGCTGTGACCCAAGAGGAGGGAGACAATCCAGATGGAATTGGAGAAAAGTAAAAAGCAAGGGAAGGGAACAAAGAGAGCATTAGGAAGACCAGCTGTGTTTAACTTCTCCTAACATTCTCCTAGAATGTCGTTCTGGCCCGGTTTTGTTCATAACAGTGCTCACAGGTTGATCTTGTTTCATGTTCCCTGAGACTCTGGTCTGTGTTTGTCTCTACTGCAGCCAAACTCTGGAGCAGTTCTTGCTCCAGGCTCCCAGGAGCCTTTGAGCAGTCAGGTCTGTCACATTTCCAAGTACTTTTTTGGAATAGTAGAGGGGATTGGCAGAGCAAGGCCATGAGGTTTCCCATTGCCTGAGGGCAAATCAGGGCTGTTGGTGAAGGTCCCAAGGGAATCCCACATGGAAATTGTCTGTACACGTGGATACATATGGCCTTTTCTTTGCAAATCTCAGGGACTGTAAAGGGTTGATTGCTGTTTTTTCACCACCTAATATTTTCAGATAGATGAGGTTTTACATTTTAAATGCTCTTGAATAGGGACTGAAGGGTACTTTTCTAGTCTGCGTTCTGTCTTCTTTACCAGTTAATACTTTTTTATTATCTTCATATGAAGCACTTCTGATAAAGCTTCTGAATGCTTTTAATGCTCTGTGGAACTCCTATTCTTAGTTTATTCCTGTGAGACAAGGTGGGCTCACGCTACACTCTGTATTTATCATTTATTTCTCTTTCATTTCTTAGAAGTAACTTCTGAAAAGTGTGAGAGTATTTTAAGTGACTCTCACTGCCTGCTGTTAGGAGTCCCATATTTCCTTAGCTTTTAGGTAGTTCAGAGCATCCTTTTTACAGAATATCCAGTTAAGCCTTATGGAAGTAAATATTTATTTGTTTCAAATACGCTTTAATTGGAAAGCGTAACTAAAGAGCTCTGCACAGTGTGTTGCTCATATGTCTCAGTGAGCTGGTGTGGAAAATTCTGACATGGAATATCTAACTGCCATGATATTTTTTTAACAAAAATTTAGTATTTTAGGAGCTATTTCCCCCAGTTGCAAAAAAGGAGGAGCATTTGACTCAGTCTTCTCTAGTGCAGCAGCAAGGTCACTGCTCCAGGCTCACTCTCACTGTGTGGGATGCATTTGACCTTCTGTTTCCCTGGAAACCTCGCTCTCCAGAGCCAAAGGAATCACTTCTTCCTTCTCTATTCCCATTTCACATCTGGAAATCTGGAAGGAGTTTATAACAGGGCTTCCCCACCTGCCTTGGACCCTTCTCAGACTGAGATTTGCTCTGTCCTTGGGAGCTTTATGTCATTGGAACCGCTCAAATACTTCAGTCCTGAGTGCTCTGCAAGGATTCTAAACCCTTGTGGAAGGGACTCACAGAAAGGTGGGCTTGGAAATTAAGGAAATTAATTAGGTAGAGATTTAAGATGTCCAGGTGTAAATGTGGTAATGACAGTTTCTGACTGCAAAGAAAAGTGAGTGCTAATTGCAGGAAGGTTCATATAGTAAAACAGGGAAAAAAATATTTCATCTGTGTTGTACAGGGGTAGAATTTGACAGGCATCAAATGCTTGCTCTCCTTTTTTTGTTCAGTCGTTTCAGTGGCAGCCTGAACAACCTTGTGTGCTTTTGCAAATAGTTAGAAATCTTTTTTTTGAGATTTTTAAACATACACACTTACTGTTCTCATAAGGCTCAGGTCATTTTGGCCAGATGTCCTGGGTAGGTGCAGGCAGCTCTGCTAAAAACTGAATTTCATCGTGGAAGAATGAGGCCAGTTAAATTTAAGCACCACTAAAATAAATGCTCAGCACGAGGGAAGGACTTAGGGTTTATATTAAGATTCAGAGATCAGGTTCCTCTCTGTGTGATGTCACTGTCTTGGATGAATTTGGTCTACTGTTTATTTGCAGCATGGTCGTGAGCCCAATATTTCTGCAGAGTTTGTAGTGGTGAGTAATCTGATTTCACTGAGTTGTCCAAAACCACAGATGGAGAGTCAGGCACAGAGCCCTGAACGTGTGGTTCTTTCTCTTTATGCTCTGGTTTCCTGGGCTGTGCTTCATTTGCCTGAATTCATCTTGGCTCTGCTTTACCCATCTGAAATTTATTTCTAAATAAATACTTGAGGACAATAAAGTGCTTTTAAATGCTGGCATTGGAGGCTTAATCTTGACTTTCTGACGGGCTGTACCTATGACAAATGTGAGTGAGAAGTCATTGGGCTTTATTCAGAATTGCTGCACTTCCTTCATGAAAGTTAAAGAGGAGGTTTAACTTTTTTTTTCCCTTTGGGAAATGTGATTTAGAACTGGTTTTATTACTTCTCATCTTTTCTCCCGTTGTCTTTTTTCCTTGCATACTTACATCATGTTCATACAGACCTGTGTTTGTGCTCTAGAAACTTCCTTTATCCAGACTTTGCATTCCCAGAAAACTTCCTGCCCTTAAACTCCTGTTGCAAAGTGCTTGTGCATTTAAAGATTACCAGGCTGCAATTTTTATCTCCTGAAAAGGAGGAAGAAGTTTAAGTATTAAATGTGCAGCCTCTCAGTCTAGTCCTTTTCCCTAGACATTTTCTCCTTACCACAGTAAATCTTATTTTTTGACAGTCAAATGAAAAAGTCATTCATTTTTCCTCTACTGAGCTGCTGATTAAAAATGTAGATGGCTTGTCTCTAGGTAATGGATTTTCTTCCCCATGGATTACTGTAAATCACATTTTTGACAAGAGCCAGATTTGCTGTAAGATAAAACTTAAAAATCTGTTTTATCAGACCCTGGGGGCCCGAGTGCTGTTGGTTTATTTTGAGGAATGCATGTCCAAGACTGCTTGTGCCCCTGCTCTGTACTGAGCAGCAGAAATACTACAGTTTATCCTCAAAAGTATTTTGCCTTCTTAGAAGGGTTTGATTGATGAAGGGCAGTTTGTCTAAAAAAATACTGAAATACATACCCTTGATTTTTTGGGGGGCAAAGAATTACCCAGTGATTGATTTTGAGCTGGATTGTTCAGTGAGGATTTGCATTCTTTTTTTATTTGTGGTGGTGAGCTTGAGAGGGGGTATTATTTGGGGCAGAGTTTGTGGGGGTTTTTTATTGTTTTCCTTCGGTTTTGTGTTTTGTTTTTTTTTAATGTGGCATCCAGTGTGTGATTAGACACTTAAACATCTCATCCCTGAGGAATGCACAGTGCTTCTTTTGGACTTAGCAATGGGTTGTCCATACCTGACTGCACACCTACTTTAGAGCTGTATATTTAATTCAGCAGACAAATCTGAATGTCCTGGGTAAATCTTTTTAAACTAAAGATCTCAAAATGGTGTTTTCCAATGAAGGCAGTTTTGGTGTGAACTGACACAGGAATGTACTTGTTAATAAGTTAGGATAAAAAGCAAGTCCATCTGGTGCCTAAAATGTAGCTTTTTTGGCTCATTTTTTCTTCTGGAACTTGCTGGAGGTGCTCAGACCCCTCATTAACACCCCTGTCCACAAGAACACCATGAATTTCTGGGTTAAAATAATACAGTGGTTTGGAATATAAGCCGAAGGGATGAACTTTTCTCTTAAAGGGTTTAGGAAAGTGAAAAATCTAGGTTTTCATGAAACAAATCAACTTCTGTAGTTGCTGCTTAAGAGTAAAAACTAAGTTTGCCATGTCAGTAAGTTCAGTAGAGGAAAAAGCAGCTGAAATTGTTGAGAGGGGCATGACTGTGCTCTGAATTCAGCTGCTTCTATATAAAACCAGTATGAAATTAGCTCTCAGATCAGTTTGTGAGTGCATTTTATGTCCATTGCCATAGCTCTGTGTAAGAACTGGAAAGTCTCAAAACACACGGTCGTCGAATTAAAGATGCTCCAGTTGGGGTTATGTTTATGTTACAATGCACAAAAACTTGTTCCAGGGAGATGATTGACACTAATGTAATCCTTAAAAAGAACAAGCAACAAAAATAGAGAGTTTGTTTTGTTTTCTTTTTTTTTTAGAGTTCTAAAACCTTCCTGAACGGCGCCTCTCGGTGCAGAATCCAGATGCCGACCTTAAATGCTAAGGAAAATAGCAACCCTCAGGTAAAATATAAAATACTGCTGTAAAATAGCCTGGAAGACTTCTTAAGGCTCACATGAAACATTTACTGTTTGTAAAGATTGCTCCTCTTTTTCTGATGCTGAAATCTGCTTCCATCTTCACACGCAAATGTAACTTCAGATGGGGGAACTAAGCATTACCTGCCATAAATAATGCAAACTGAGCTGAATGCGCTGGCAATGCTTGCTCAGTTGCTCTTTTTTTCTTGTGATCTTGACACAATTCCAGCAAAAATAATGCACTGCAAAATACTTTAAAGACAGCCCACTTGAAATACTTCAAATTAAGTATATTGTGTCCCATCCTTGCAGTCTCACTTGTCTCCCTTTTCCTTTCAAAAGCTGTCTGTACTTACGAGGTTATGCGTGGAGATGGAGAGTTCTAAATATAAGCAATTATTCACAAAAATCTTGCTTAAAACTTGTAACCATAAGGAATGTTATTTCTCACTAGAAAATGAATTCTGGACTTGCCCATTTTGTGGGCAGAAAGACATTTTATCTTGTGATGGACATGAACTGAAAATTTTCATTTGAAATTTTGTGTTTGTATTCAGTACACTTGGCACGTTGTATCCTGAGAGGATAAGTTTTTTTTTTAACTTCTTTCAGACTTTTCCCGGAAAATAGAAACTTCCTGTTCTATTCATCCTTTGCCCATAGAATAATAATGAGTATTCACAGGGTGGAATAATCAGTGTTGGTAAAAAGGTTTTGAAATTTTTGCTAAGGAAACACTTCACAGTGCAGTTTAAACCCCCTCTGTACTGAGTTTATTACTTTTGTTTTGAGCTGCCCAAGAGCAGTCTCCAGCCCAGAAACCATTTTTCAGTGTTATTTCACAACCAGCTGTAAGGTAGGGGGAGATGTAAGAATATCAGCAGGTGTCTTTGGACAAGTTGGAATTTACAGAAAAAAAATCTTTTAAATTTGTGGAAGAAAGGATGGTGAGGCACTGGAACAAGTGGCCCAGAGAAGCTGTGGCTGCCCCATCCCTGGAAGGGTCCAAGGCCAGGCTGGATGGGGCTTGGAGCAACCTGGGATAGGGGAAGGGGGTTGGAATTGGATGACCTTTAGGTCCTTTCCAACCCAAACCAATCTGTGATTCTAAATCATGATGACAAAGCTAAAAAATTACGTAAATCAGCAAATCAGTAGACAGAGATTTCTTTTTTAACTCTGCTGGTGCCTCTAGTGACACCCTGTGAAGGGTCTGCCTAGAAAAGGGTGAGGAAAATGTACCCCTCTCTCACTCTGGTGTCCCTTGGGAGCAGGACAGAGGGACAGCATGGACAATGAACCTGGGGGCACTTGCTGGCAATCCTGGGAATATCCCCCCCTTCCCTCTCCACCCTGCCAGCTGGGTTATGTCTGTAATACAGACTCTTAACAAGGTTTAAAAAGAAACGAATAAAATCATCAAAAACCCTTGTTTGTCACTCTTTGGGACTTCCTGATTTTCTGCCAGTGACAGAAGAACATCTTTTTCCTGTCAGAGCCAAGCAGAACGTCTTCCCTTTTTTACAGGGGTTGTGTTGCAGTTATTTGGAGCTGATTTTCACAGTCAGCCTTTGAGCCTCTACAAACAGCAGATGTTTTGCATTTATGAGCTGGTCTCCAAGCACACTGGAATGGCAGCTTTTACTGGGTTTTCATTGACCTCTGCAATTACTGTAAAAAGGAAGCAAATACTCAGGATCTGCAGTGATTGAAAGCAGAATGTGTTTTTGGCTGCGTGACCTGAATACCTCTGTGCCTTCATTGCTGCTTATGTTAGGTTGGCCTCTTAAAAATCACACAAAATTGTGGGATAATGAATCAAGAGATCAAGAGTGTGCCATATGCCTAATCATGCTCTGAGACAAGCTGGCAAGGCTGTACAACGTCATCTCTGCCAAGCACAAACTGCTGGTTTTATTTATCCTTTAGCTGTGTGCAGCATAAAAACCCCCTTATCATTGACAAAAGTTTCCAGCACGAGTTTAAATAAGTTATTTGGACTTTGGTCACCTCCACTGCAATATTTACCCACTCTTTTAAAACAGATTTAGAGCTGCTTGTCTGAGAAATGAGCAGCATTGCCTCAGACAATTCTGGCTGGATTTGCTGTGCTGATTGTGCAGGAGATACTCAGACACCATCTATAATCCAGTGGGGAGCTTCACTTTTTAAACCCTTCTTTTTTGCTCTTTTTCTCCTCTCTCTCTCTCATTTTTTAAAAATTTTTAATAGCTTATGGTTTGGATTGGTGCTGTTAAAACAGTTCAAGTTTTGACGTTGCTCCAGCAATTCAGAAGATAAATATTTATTATGATGATGGAGTGGCTCCTGGGCCATGACACAGGTTTGCAGTGCCATGTCAAAGGTCCCTAGATGGTTTTTTCTGTCTTCTAGTTAATGCTTTATCAGCTGGGCCCAGACACTGGACTCCTGTAGAAGTCCTGCATCCCATCTAACAATCATGCCTAGGATTTTGGATGCTGCATGGCAGCTTTGAAACTACACTGAGTGTCTGGGCTCAGGTGTCCAGATGGTTCCCTGGTGCCCTCTCCTGAATGATGTTCATTAAAAACAGAATTTATTTAGAATCACTGAGTGTAAAATAGCAGAATTGATTTTTTTCCAGCACTTATTTTTTTTTTCCTTCCTCCATCAGCTTAGCAAATACTAATCAAAGTTTTCATCTTTGCAATAAGCACTGGAAATGGAACAGCCTGCTGTTATATCCTTTCTAGCCTACAGTCAAATATATATTTGAGGCTTAATTCTTCACTGAGGCTTTGTTCAAAGGCTGAAGAATCAGGAGAAAGAAGACAGTGTGTAGAATACATAACTAGGAAAAGTACACAGCTTGGTAAAGCTCTCAGCAAGTAGGTGAAAGTGAGGATGGCTACATCCCATCCTTTTTCCAAGTTGGAAAAGAAATACTGAGGTCTATTTATACCTGATTTTTTTTTTTTACTGTGTACAGCTGTAAGATGTAAATTTCCAGCTCTATTCTGAGAGTTCATTTCAGTCTGGTGGAGGAGTAAAAATAACATAAACCCTCATGGCTACACTGGGATGGTTTGTTCTTGTGGAGTGGTAACTTGCTCCATAAGTATTCTTAGCAGGCAGTGGAATTCTTGGAATAAAATCCTTCCTAGTACTAGAAAAGAACTCAAAATTCACAACTTAGGCAATGCTGGTAAACTCCAGGCTTTTATAATTCGGAGATTGCAATGCTCAAATGGAACAGATTCAAAAAAGTAAGTGATTGCTTAACATAAAGCACTCAGTATCCCTAATTCAGTTGGAAAGATGGCCTGTATTGAGATCAGGGAGTAAGATGATGTTACTAAGTCTGAAAAATGGGCTTAATATTTGTACAGAAAGGAGATAATCCATGGTTTTATACAGAACTTTATTCTTTTAGAAATGTCTTGTATACAGTGTTGTAGGACTCAGTAGATTGTCAGCTTTAATTAGACCACATTTATGTAGTGGGGTAAGGGAAGATTGGAAACTTTTATTCCATCGAATGTACTCTCAATATGTGGGGGTTTTTCAACTTGAAATTGTTCCTCAATGGAACAGAAACTTGATTCTATTGTGGATTGTATGTACTCAGACAGAAACAACCAGATACCACCTGATATTCTGAATATAGTCTCTGCTCTCTCCGTGTACTCTGGATATCCAAGCCAACTCATTTTTAATATAAATAACTTTCTGTGATGAAACAGATACTTGTTTTTTAAAAATGTTTTGGAACTTACTGATTTCTTGGTACGTATTTTGCTTCTATGTTCTTTTTTCTCTCTCATCTGTTGCTGGGGGACGTGGCAGGATCCAGAGATGCAGCATTTACTCACTGACAGTGAGAACGGCAGCGTGTCACTGAGCTCCAGCGCTGTGGCCACTGGGGAAGGAAGGCATGGGACATCAGCCATCAGCTTCCTTGGGGCCCTGAGGATACCTGTGAGTGCCTGTGCTGCTCCTCTTAAGAATTAAATTTTGCTTCAGAATTCACATTTCCATGAAGTTCTGGCTGGAGTGGTAGTGGGTATTAGCTTTGCATTGCAGTCTTGGCATGCTGAGGACTTTGGGTTTGGTTTATTTGGAGGAAAGGGGGCTGAGAGGGGACCTCATTGCTCCCTGCAGCTTCCTGAGGACGGGAAGTGGAAAAAGAGCTGCTGATCTCTCTTTGACAGTGTCCAGGAGGCATTTGGATAATGACTTTATCCACGTACTTCAACTCCTGTTTGCCCTGAAGGGGTCAGGCAGTTGAACTGGCTGGTTGCTGTAGGTCCTTCTGACTGAAACAGTTTATTCTGTCCTGAAGTCTGTTCTGAAAGCTGGCTGAACCTAAGACACGTAGGTGTTAAGGATGGAATGGCAAACTGAGTCCAGAAGCCCATCTCTGTGTCAGAACTTCCTTCTGTGGCTTCCCTTTTTTACATTGCTCAGCATTTTAAAAAGCTTTAATCTTAAAATCTCTTGTCTGAGAAGTTTTCAGGTAGCCCAAACATTTGGACTGCTGCTAAAGGAAAGGAAGTTTCCTTGAGATCAGAACCTGTTATTTTTGATTGTCCTCTCAACCTGAAGCCTAAATGCAGAGTAGGATTTTTTGCAGATTGATTTGGACCATGTGTAGAGTAAAAAAAAATCCTACACCCAACCACTGTATTCCTGTGTTTAGTCTGGTCCTCAACTGTTTTTCCTGTGGCAAAGTGGAAGTTGTGGGTGAAAAATTGCTGCTGCTGCCACCTGGGATCTCTGAAACCCTGTGGTATTTGTCCTGCCTGTTGTTAGGAAGGGTCACAGCTGCATGTGGAGTGTGTGTGCTGTTCCTCAGGGTGACTGCAGCCCTCCATACCAGGGATTTAAGAAATCTAGATTCAAATAAGAAGTTACCAGATGGTGAGGGGAATGAAGATGAGTTAATTTGGCAGTTTAGTTGCAGCTCTGTGCAGTAAATACACTTTTATGTGCCCAGCAGGAAAGAGGATGGAGCAAGTTAGAGCTTTAAACAGGTCATTGCCCAGTCTGTGATGTGCTCTTTCCACATTCTGATCTGAATTGTGTCAGACTGGTTTAGTGGCTTTTTATAAAGAGCTGAACAAGAAGGGAGAAGTCTTGGATCCATCTGAAGGAAGGAGATAAAGAGCACAAAAAGATGCCAGTTTCTCTGGAACACACTCCAAACCTGCTATAATGCTGTATAACAACTTTATTCGAGGGAAATAAGTGATGCAGGTGTCCCAAACAAGTATAAAATCCTTCTCAATCATTTTGGTGTTCTCTGCTCAGGTTATTCAGTACCGCTTTAGTGTTCTCTCTTCAGGCAGTTCAGTACAACTGAAAGAAAACACGTAAGTAAAATACCACAGTCTGCTCAGAGTGCAAGCTTTGTGCTCTCAGGGGAAGAATGCTTCTTGGGAATTCATGAGAGAAAAAGAAAAGCCTTAAGTGCTTCCTAGAAACCATTTTCATAATGGTCTGTGAAAGCAAATAGCTCTGACAAGATACTAACTCCCTGTTTTCTTTATTCTCTCAGGGAGTCGTGGAGTTCTCCCTTTGTCTCCTGTTTGCAAAGCTGGTGAGCTACACTTTCCTCTTCTGGCTTCCCCTCTACATCACAAATGTAGGTGAGTATCACAGGAAAGGGATGCAGAATTATGGCTACAAGGTGTCCGCAAATACGAGCTTGGAATAAATAAGAAAATAAACATTACTGCTTCTGAAGGAGGCTTTCTCTGCTGCAGTAGCAGGGGAATTACAAGTCACCAAGCAGCATATTTCTCAGGTGTATGAATTCAGTGTCATGAAAGGGCATTTTCAAAACAAACAGAAGTGTCTGGCTTATCTTCAGTAATTCCAGGCATAAGTGCCATGTCTTTGGCTCTTGCAAACAGATCAAAAAGTCTTACTTCCTAACAATGTTTTTCATGATTGAATTGTCCCATTAAAACCTATGCAAAATAGTGTAAATGAGCTTCTTTATCTGTTCAGGACTGCTGTTTTGGTTTTTTTATACTTGAGAGTGCAAGATAGACCAACTTTTTAGGGTCTATTGCGATAGGAAAAGGGGTAATGATTTTGAATGTAAAGAGGGTAGATTTAGACTAGATATAAAGAAGAAACTTTTTGCAATGAGGGTGGTGAAATGCTGCAACAGGTTGTCCAGAGAAGCTGTGGATGCCCCATCCATGGCAACATTCAAGCTTAGGCTGGATGGAGCTCTGAGCAACCTGATCTATTGAAGATGTCACTGCTTGTGGCAGAGGGGTTGGACTGGATGACCTTTAAAGATCCCTTCCAACCCAGACCATGCTGTAATTGTGTGATTATAAAAGTGGTAAAATGTCTCTTGCAGTGAGAGTAATTGCATTCAAAAATCTGCATTGCTGAATACCTTCTTTTGTTCTTATTTCTTCTACACAATGTCTCCTTATTGTAGCTTATTCTGAATAAAGAACTCTGCTGTAAGATGCCTTTGCCCTGGCATTACAAGACTGCTGAGATTTCCATATTTTACAGTTCAGAAATGAGACAAATGTTTTGTTTCTCTCACCAGAGCATCTTGATGCCAAAAGAGCTGGGGACCTTTCTACACTGTTTGATGTGGGTGGGATTTTTGGTAAGTTTTAATGTTATTTCACTCTTAATCACACCGGTTCAGGAAAGGCACTGGGACACACAGCTTACATATTTTATAGTTCATATGCATTGTTTCCACTGAAGAAGAGTGGCAGTAAAGGTACTGAGCCGAGTGCTATGTTGAAAAGTGAAAATCTAGTAAAATATCTTCACAGCCAGTGATACTGTCCAGTACAGGTTGGAAGAGTCAAATTATGGAATCTTTCAGCTCCATCAGCTCTGGCCCATGAGTCTTGGTCACCACCCATCAAAATACCTTCCTTTTGTCACTCTAACTTAAGAGAACTGTCCCAGTTTGTGCAGTGGTGTGGGTTTTGTGGGCACAAAGGTGAATGGCCACAGGTGTCTTGCTTTGTTTTTTTTTTCTTGGTGCCTTATATGTGATAAAATTGGGAGATCATGATAATAATTAGAAGTAGGCTATTCCTTTCTAGTTTATAAGGTGACCATTGAATAAATTTTCATGCAGTGCAGACAGTTGAGCTCATAATAAAACAAATATCATCATCCTGAAGCCTGGTTGACTTACCCCAAGCACACATTCCCTCTCCACTTGCCCCATTTCCCTCATGGAAATAAGCCCTGTATCAGTCCTTTGGAAAATAAGGCTCATGATGGAGAGGTTTCCCTGGATCAAGAGCTGTGTAGCTCAAGGTGTTGGTGTCAGGGTGTGGTGCAGTTACTGTTCTGCCTTTTCCTGGGTGTGACTTCTGCTTATTTCATCCCAGAGAGCTCAGAGTCAGCAGTACCTTGGAGAGGTGGGTGACATCTTCCAGCAGCATCTTATTCTGCTGTGAATACAGGCTTAACAAGTGTCAGTGCTGCCTGGACCTCTGGCATTTATATTTTAATTCGAGTAGGATGGGAGCAATTTGGAGATGGGCAGCTGGGAAGGGAGGGGCAGGCCCAGCAGTATTTAGGAATCTGGAGAATCCAGAGAGTTTCCTTTCCTTCCCTCACGCCTTCCAGCCCCCTCCAGCCACACCCTCAGATCAGTTCTGTTGCTGGGGAACACAAGAAGCAGAGGGAAGTTCAAGAATCTGGATTGACTACCTAGAGAGAAAACCAAGGATTTCATTTGCCCCTAGAACTAAAATAGCTCATTTCCCCTGGCTGCAGCATGACAGGGACAGAGAATCAAGATTTCTGTTGCATTTGAGGATTTAAGAGACCAGGGAGTGGATTCCAGGACTCCAGCAGTGGGGCCATGTGGCACATGGGAAAAGGCTTTTTGCCTTGGATATTTGGTTGGAATAAACAACGAGGAGGAACAACTGTCTGCTTCTCTTGTCTTCAGGTCAAAACTGGTTGGGTTGATGAGGATGTTGCTGTGTGAATTATGTGCAACTGTGCAGTGAAAGTCGTTGGGTTGTATTTCATTAAATAAAACTGATGTCTTTTGTGCAAAGCACACACTGAATGTTTTCCTCACAGCCCTGTGTGTTCTTTCAGGTGGGATTTTGGCAGGTCTCATTTCAGACAGGCTGGAGAAGAGGGCATCGACCTGCGGAATGATGTTGCTGCTGGCAGCACCCACAGTAAGAGCCTGCCCCTCTCTCACAGCCGTGGCTGAGGCTGTGACACCATTCCCTGGACAGTTCTGCAGGCAGCAGCTCCTAACCTGGATGTAAAGAGTCCAGGCCAGTTTAAAACCTGGCATGAAAAGTTGAGCAAGTATAGATACTGGGGCTAAACAAGCTAACAAGCTTGTTTACTAAACAAGCAATCGAGTCTAATGTACCTATTTTTTTTACAGACTATATGGAAGGTTTCACTCTCTTGTAAAATTTGATGTTCAGTTGTTAGCAAGTATTTTAGCTGCTCAAAGGGTAAAATTTCTGAGCTGTAACTGTTGGAAAACCAGCAGATGGACATGAGAGATGCATTTTTATTTGATCTTTTTATGAGCAGTATTCTGTGCTGTGTTGAAGCTGCAATTGGAGAGTTTAAAATTGAGTTGCCTCATAACACAACCCTTCCTTCTGAAAAGACATAGGGGAATGGGATCCTACCCCTTATCTCCCTCCTTTGTCCAATCAATCGTTCTGCTGTGGCCTAAAATGGTTTAGTAAAACCTGGAACTTCAATGTAATACCAACTAAGATATCTTGTAGTTAACATGGGGCAAATGGGGAACCCAGGATTAGTCCATGTGTTGGTACTCAGAGTGCTTATTTATTCTCTTTACAGCTGTACATGTTCTCTGCAGTCAGTAAAATGGGCCTTGAGGCTACTGTAGGTGAGTATTTTAAAATTATTCTGTCTACCTTTCTGTGAAGTTTGCATTTATGATCTTTGATGCTCCTTCCTTGGTTTTTTTTTTTTGTTTTTTCCTATTTCATCTTTTCCCTTAGAGGAGGAAGTATGGAATCAAATTCCTTAGATTAGGTCTTGCAGGCTTTTTACAAGGTAAAGGGGGAAGGTAGGAAATGAGTAAGGGGTGGCAAGAGAACAGTGGTGTAGTTAATATCATTACTCTTTCTGGAGCTTGTTGTGTCAGCACAGGCTTTTTTATATCTCTTGTGCCAAATACCAGAGGTGTTTAAAGATTGCCTGTAGTACTTTTGACAGCAATGTTAACTTTACTTGAATAGGCTGAATTCACCTGTGGCTTTCTGTTACCTCAAACCAGAAATGAAAACACAAGTGGTGTCTCGCCTACCTCAAGGCCTTGTTCACTTTTAGGGTCCTCTGTAAGCAGAGAAGGGATTTATGGGTGTATCTTGTGAGCAACCCCTGCCCTCATGGTCATTTTGGTCAAATATTCCCCTTTCTCTGACCTACCAGGATCAATAAAGGCCCTGGGAAGTGCTTTTTGTCTGAGCCCCATCTTCTGGTATGTTTGAAAATTCACATCATGGAGTGAGCATTGAAAAGAGAGAGAAATGGGTGTTGGTTTTCTTCCTTTCCCAATTCTGTATTGGGTCAGGGGAGCCAAGGAAGGATTAAGCCATTTGGGAGCCATGGGCTGTGATATCTCCTGTTGTTATAGTGAACAGTTTTTCATGAAACTCCCATTTTCCTTTTATTTTAACTTGGAACAGTGATGCTGCTTATCAGTGGTGCCCTGGTGAATGGCCCTTATGCCCTGATCACCACTGCTGTCTCTGCTGACTTGGTGAGTTTGGCTTCCCCTGCGACATTTGGTCTTCAGAGAGAGCCTTTGGACTTCTGCAGGGTCATCAGGGAAGGGGTTGCATTGTCCCAAAGCAGAGGAATAAGGAGCTGGAAAGGTGGGGCTGAACTCAGCCACTGAGGTTGTTTCAGAGTTTGTGTTTTAGTGTGAATGAGTGCCATGCTTGTGAGAGGCTTCTAAATTATTCTTGACCACTCACAAGAGACCAGATCTTGTGGGTGACAGCCCAGGGTGAATCTGAAGGTTGCATGCAAAGCCAGGCCTGTGTTCAGGTGCCTTGCCCCTTTCATATTAAATGATTTTTAAATGATTGGAGGAGCTGTACCTGTGTGAGGGATGAGCTGGTGATTTAATTCCCATCAGTGCAAAAGCTATACCTGGCACAGACCTTTACAGAAGTAAAGGTGTGCAGAAATAAAAGGTCCAGGTACCCAGGTTGCCAGCACTTCCAGCAGGATCAGGTCAGCCAAGTCACAAATGCCATGGGAAAACATCAGCACTGCTCCTAAGGGAGACTTTGGAAGTTTGCTTTGTAAGGTGTGAGTTCCTTAAGGCACCAAGCAAGAGGCAAAAGTCCTCTTACAAATGTTTTAACTACAGGAAAAGGAGCAGGGCAGGAATCGCCAAACATCCTCTGGAGCCCTGTCCTTGGCCTGGAGGGGTTGGCAAGACCAAGGTGACCACCAGGCAGTGCCCGTTTCATCCTTAGCCTTGTTCAAGGGGCTGACACTGCAAGGTGCTTAGGGCATCTGCACAGCACAGATCTGACATGGAGGGGTGTGAGACAGGTGATGTTAGCAGGACTCTTCCACAGCTCAGCTCAGGATGGGTCCAAGCCATCTCTGTCCCTCCAGGGTACCCATAAAAGCCTGAAAGGGAACGCCAGAGCCTTGTCCACAGTGACGGCGATCATCGACGGGACGGGATCCGTGGGTAAGCCAAGGCCGCCTGCCTCACCTGGGACAGGTTAAAACAAAGCATTCTTGAGAAACCAGGCTCTTCAGGTCACATTTTGCCAGGACTCAGAACAGCTTTGGAAATGGGGAATAGCACAAACTTAACCTGAAACCTCCAGTGGTCCCACACCTGAGGGTGGGAGGGAGAGGAGGGATCACAGACACTGAGCACAGACAGCAAAAGGAGGTGCCACTGGGCTGTTCTGGGATCAGGGATATTTTATTTATGCCCTCCATGTAGAAGGGAAAACTGAGTAAAATTCAGCTCAGTACTGGATGGGCATTTTGTTGAGCCAAAGGCAGATGTTTATCACACATTCCGTTTTCCAGCTTCCCTGTTAGGTTTCCCACTGGCTTCCCAGCTGTACCAGTAAGGTTTTGCACTTCCTGGAACCTTCCAATTCATAAAGTAATACTGATTTAACTAGGTGGAAAAACTGATACTCTAATTCAGAATAACTACATTTCAGTACAGTAAATCTTACATTGCACAGTTCTGACAGTATATAATATAAAATACCAAAACATAATACCAATATCATATTTTAGGTGCAGCTTTGGGGCCTCTCCTGGCTGGCCTTATTTCCCCATCTGGTTGGAACAACGTGTTTTACATGCTGATGGTGGCAGATGCATGTGCCTTGCTAGTAAGTGTAAAAACACTATTCAGTTGCTGTGTATTTCCTGTGTGCCAAAACTATCCCAAAAGGCAAATTATCCTTTTGCCATTTCAATATTCTGTGTTGTATTAGACTTCCAGTGGTGTAGGAGATTTTGAGTGTAACAGCAAATTTGCTCGTTTTGAAATTCTCATCTAATTTTAATCAGAAGTGCAGATCAGTTCTGATGCACTTCAATTCCTGAGCAAATACCCAGCTGTTAATTGCTGGCTGAGCAGGCATAATTGCAAGTAAACCTTCATATTTAGACCTAGAAGTTGTCTCAGATTCCACTCACGGAAGAATCACTTCTGGTTTCTTTAAAGCCAGTTTAGCACAGCTGTAACAAACGTTCTCCTGCGTTGCTGTATCACCAAAATCTCCCTGATAATGAAGCTGTTGAAAGTTAATACATCACATTTTCCAGATGGGCCCTGAAACTGCTGTGCTAAGTTAGATGAAGAACTGGCAATTCTGGCTTTTGACAGTAACCAGGGGCAGATGTTTGGGAAAAAAAGAGCACACAGGTGGTGGCTTGGTGCAAAGCACTGAGCTCTGGGCTCGTGCACAGGAGCTGAGAGTGTCATTCCCTTCCTGACACAAGAAAATCAGAAAGCCTTTGAGTTACAATTGAGGCTTTTTTTTTTTTTTTCCTAAATTCAGATTAAACCTCTAATTTAAGAGTAATTTTTTCACGATCAAGAGTAAATCTCTGGAAATTAAATAAATAAATTAGATAAGTTAATAGCTAAAGTGTGTTGCCACTGGTAGCCAGCTGCTTTATAAATCCTGGTTTGTTCTGGTTTCAGTATTTGGTATTTCATGCTGCAGAGTGAGGCTTGGGAGGCTGTCTCATTTTTCCTAGATAAAGTTCTTGTTGTATTTCTCCTACAGTTATTGATTAAAATGAAAATATGCCACATTTCTTTGCAGAATCCATTAAAACGCCTTTGCAAAGCTCTGGTTTTGAGAGGTTTGACTCTGCAGTTGTAATAAATCCTTTTTTGCATAACTGTTCTGCTTTTCCTGGTTTTTGCAGTGCAGCATATGGATGCCTGTGTTCAAATGCTATTTCTCCAAGGATACCTGGAGGGGCTGTAGCCTCTTATGTGGTGTTCAGTTCTCTCCTTCTTGGCCATTTCTGTGCCTCTGAAAAATAAGGTTTAACTTCTTAAAACATTCATACTCACAACAGTGAACAAACTTACATTTATAATAGTGAGATTCTGAGGATAGCATAACCTGAAACGGTGAGGAACCCTGAAAGCTCCAATTCTGTCTTTAATGGGCATGAGAACCATCAAAACGTATTTGTAAAATCTCTTTCCTGCTACTATCTCAGTAATCCTTTTAAAGTGCACTTGAAAGCCCTGATGCTGCACAGACAAGCAGACGTGGCTGTCTGTACTCACCTTGACTAATTGTGGCATTAAAGCTTTTCACACACAGAGTTGTTCTTGCAAATAGCAGCTAAAATACTGCCGTGCTCCAAAATTCCTTTCTGATACGTTTTCTTGAAGCCTCGGGGTCCCTCTGCTGGTTTCTTTACACATTTGCTGGTAAAATAACCAGAAAACCAATCTGGTTTTTTATGAAGAAATTGATCTCTCAGATGCAGAAAGGAAATTATTTTCCTCTTGCCTGTTTATTGTGAAAGCTCCTCTTCCAAACAGTCCTGAGCCTCTGTAAGTTTTTTGTTTGTTTTTTTTTTAAACTGAGTTCAGCATCAGAGGGTGATGTTTCAAATGAGAAACTCTTAGAATAACAATGAACATCTTGTCCTGAAATAAGTTTTTTAGCCTATTTTTTTTATCTGTGTAAATACTGATAGATATTTTGTGACTGTTTTTTCAGCTCTTACTCCGTCTTATCCAGAAGGAACTTCAGTGCCATGCAGATCACACCCTGTAAGTGTTTTGCATGGCTGCTGCTCTTTAGTAACACTTTCAAAGCACCTTACTAAGCCTTCCATATGTAGTCATAAATGATCATTAAGGTTGGAAAATACCTCCAAGATCAATTCCAGCCTTTGCCCCATAATACCTAAATGTAGACTGGACATGTTAAGGTTTGTGTATATCCATATCTGTCTGTTTTAATTCTGTTTCCAAAGAGTAACCTCAGTTTGATGTTTTCAAACCATGGACACTTTCCTTCAGAACATCTTCTTTTGAAAAATATCTGAGAACACACCTCTGTCACGGTCTCTTGTTTGTGTTTTTTTTTTTTCCCCAAGTATTTGATCCTCCTGGGTTTTAATGCCTTTAGGATTTTGGCTTTTATATTTTTCAGATGCTGTACTGCTTTAGTGTGTAACTCTCAAACTCCATATAACCTGTTAGCTAATGCTCTCCCATTCTGGTTAGACAGCACAAACCCTCTCTAGGCCTGGGACTCAAGGACACCCTGTTGTCCCAGGCCCCGAAATATGTAAACTAAGCCTCTAAAAAGGGGGAACAAACTTGGGGTAATGACATCATTACCTGAAATTGTAACTGGAAGTTTAACCCCGATATGCAAATGGACCAAACTTATAAAAGTATGGAAAACTCATGACCCATGGTCCATTTTGGGTGTAGCCCTAGGGCTCTGTACCCACAGTGTGCCTTATTGAAGGCCCTTCAATAAATACCCACTTTTATCCTCTTAATTCTATCTAGCCTCTGTTTTAAGCCAGCCCCAACAAAGCATCAGTTTCATAGAGCAGGTGGGGAATTGCCTGCCCTGTCTTTAATAATAGTTTAAAATGTAACTTTTTCCAAAAGTTCTCCTTAAAGAAAAGGATAACTCTGAGTTTACAGTGTTTTGAATTGAGGGGAAAAAAAAAAACATCCACAGAATCCATACACAAAATCTAAATTGAGCCCCTTGGTTGTAGGATTTTGGAGAAGTAAAATGGAGAGAGTATAAAAATGCATGGCAGGGGCTGGATCCTGCATTTTGGGGTCACATCTCAGCTTTTCCTGCCTGGTTGCTGTTCTTCCCCAGGTTTAAAGAGCACTGAGCTACGAGACCAGAGCTGGGATAAGGAGTGTGCCAGTGGCTGGAGCTCTTCCCTGGAAACCAGACTCCGTGGGACACCTCGTTCTGTATTTGAGTTTCTGTGTGGTGAGGAGCCCTGCACGTTTGCTGGGAGCAGTGGGAGACAGGCAGCTGGTAAATCCCTGAAGCTCTGATTTTTGCACATGAATAAGTACCTCAGGATGGCACCTGTTCATCAGATGAAGAGATGGGGACTTTGGGAAGGTTTCAGCAGCACGCCTCAACTGAGCCAAAGAGAAAATACCAAGTGCCTTTTTTATTTCTTTTGATAGGATGTTTTTGATTAAAACTATGGACTGTGTGTTTGCCAAAAATCAAGGCAAAGCTAGAGCAGGAGGAAGCTGAAGTTTTAACAGTCTGCAGGTGACTGTTTCAGTGAGCAAAGTACGTGTCTCTTATGTCATCTTGTGTACACTGAGAGCATCACTTTATAGAGGGCAATATCAGCTGGTTATTAAGATGTGCTGCTATAAGTATTTGAAGCTGCTCAGACAATAATCACCCCCCTGTATTATTAGTTTTTAGCTATAGTACTACTTCCCAAGGACAGTATCCAGCCTTTTCGTAGGTTATAAAATGGAATTTACTCTTGCTGTGTACTGCAGTTAGCAGTTTTCACAGATTCTCTGGATGGATGTTAGTCCTCCATTAGGATTGTGCAAAAAAAAAAAAAAAAAGGAGTCCTAAGCAACAAAAACCAGTTTATGAGTCAGAATTTCCAGTGGGGGCTCTAATGATTTTTCAGGGCATTATAAACTGGTGGTGCAAACGTCAAGGAATTGTGCTGCTCTGTTAGGCTGGGCTGACATGAGAGATGGTTTTTTTGGGGTGGCAGAGAGCTGAGAGCTGTCCTGTGCTTCAGCAGCACAGGACTGGGCAGGTGGAGCTGCCTTGGTGCCCACTGGCACAGGGATCTCTCTTGGGTTTCAGTGCTGGTGTGTGCATGTGGAAGTTATCGTCAGATCTGGGCCTTAATATCCAGAAATCTCTCTCAAGTGGCTACTTTCAAGTGGCTCTGGGTTTCAGATTTGGAGCCAAAATATCAGAGAAGAAAACTTACCTGTGTGGGTGGTAGTTTAGAAGAGAACATTTGAGCAACTAGTGCTACCCAGCAAATAGATGGTTTCATGTCTTCAGAACGTATAATTTCTTCGTACAGCTGTCTGCTTTGAAAACAGAATGTTTCTGTGATTTTTTTTTTTTTAAGATGTACAAAGTGAAAAGAAATCCTTTTTTGTATGGGGTGTTTCTACTTAGATCACAAAGATTAGGTAATTTAAACTGTGTGTTGTCCTTAACTGTATTTTTTTGAAGCTCTAGGCCTTTGTCTTGTTCTACACTCTTAAGTTTTGTGAGACAGTGCAAGAGTCTTCACACTTGATTAGCAAAACACTCTAAAAGCACTGTAAAATATTCAGGAATGTCCCATCAGCTGCTGGTGTCATGTTCCACGTGCTGCCACAACACTTAATTTCCAGGGCTGTTTTGTAACTGCTCAAGTCTCTGAGTTGCTTCCCTGGTTTGATCCAGCACGTGCTTCGTGCTTGACTGGAACAGTGCCAGAATGGGCTCATCTTTGACTGTTTTGCTGAGCAGAGGTGCAGGGATGACCTCAGACCCACAGGGACTTAGGCAAGGTCCTTGCAGGGAGCCCTAGGAGGGTGTCCTGTCCCTGCACTTCCCTGGATGGAAGGTTGACCTCACACATTTTGGGTAAACCAGGGGGGATACTCAACATGTGAGCTCAAAACTCTGTGCTGTGCTTGGGCTGTGGTTAAATGTGACAGGATTGTGCAGCAATGTTCCTTGAAATGATTTCCATCCTCTTGGAATGAGAAGCTGCTTCTGGAATGGGAAACTGCTCCTCGCTCAGCCAGGCTGAACCTGGGGCACTGCTGAAACAGCCTCTGATGGGGCAAAAATGACATTGCAACCCCAAAACAGCTGTCCTGGCACAACTTCAGTGCCTGTGTGGGGAAGGAGGGATGGATGGAGGACTACTTTACCTGAAGATTCCAATCCCTTTCCCCAAAAAATGTGTAGAGCTTTATACTAGTTTATTGAAACTGTTCAAACTCTGCTGCGCTCAGATTTTGAGAAGCTGTTCCCTGTGGGCTGAAGTCCGAGGTTAAAAAGCTTTTGGTTGTATTTCTAAAGATATTTAACTGTGTTTTGGGTTTTACTTGTTGGGGCTGCTGCTGTTATTTATTTATTTATTTGAATAGCTTTTGCACTGCAGTGACTCTGGTATGGGGTAATGACAGATTACATTTCATTTCCTCCCAGCTACAAATTTGTTGGACAAAAAGATAAGTATTTGTTTTTCTTGTTTTAAAAACCCTAAAGGTCCCCAAGACAGTGAATAAACTGTGTGTTTTGTTAATATCAGGTGTCTGTATCCATGAATCTGGAAATGGGCAAGACTGACAGAATTTTGTATGTAAAAATGTGAGTGACCAGTAGGTACAGCCAAATTCAAATGCGACTGCAGGGTTGGTTTGTTGGGTTTTTTTAATGCTGATTATTGTGGATTTTATCCTTTCACCATCCTGTGTTGAATAAAAATAGATTCTGTTCTGAAATGAGGAGTGTTGAGTACTTTATCTTTTACATTTCCATGAAGAAATGCTCCATTAGTTGGTTGGAAGGACAGACATCCCTGCTGGGACATTTGCCTGAGTCAGGGGCTGAGTGTGGCTCCTATGGAGTAGTTTTAAGGTGACTTTTTTTTTGTTGTCTGCTTTGCTTGCTCTTCAGTGTATATGGAATTGACATGGAAAAGCTTCATCCTTTCTCTCTAGCTCTGATCATCTCAAACATTTATTGTCTTGATTCTGTTACAATGTTCGATGGGGTTTTTGTGCTTCTGCCTGACATACAATGTCCCAACCACAGATGTGCTGGGGGAAAACTGATTGAAAAGGAAAACAGCTTCTAGTTACAGAGTTTCTGATCAAAACATGCCTGAAGTGCCTCCCAGGAATAGGCAAATAATACCTGGGGTGTCTTATAAAAGAAGGGAGACTCAAATCCCAGTTTCTGTTCCGCCTGATGGGGAGCAGGAGCCTCCCTTGTGAAAATCTTTGTGTAAAGATTGTGTCGCTGGACACGCTGCAGGGGGAGTTTGTCTCTGTGTGCAGGAAGGGTGTATAGGGTGGGAAGAAGGTAAATAAGTACCAGGGATAGCAGTGTCATGTTCACAGGTTGCTTTGAGACTCCTTTTGCCTGCAAGTTAAACTGCGAACCCACTCCACGCACCAAGACTTAATCCTGTGTGTTTTGCTAGTTAGGGAAACTCCAGAAAGGATTCTGCCATTTGTTTCAGGAGGTCATTGCATGTGCTTCTGGCATAATATCCCTAGAATAACAGTGGGAATCCTCCACATGTGTTTGTGCCAATGCTTGCTCCTCAGACTTTGGCTGAACTCGTTGTGTTCAGGCCTGGGGTTCTTTGGTTGCTGCCGGAAGGTTTCTGTGGTGACTGATGCCTGGGGCTGTTTGTGTGAGAACTGCTCAGAATTAGGCATGTGTAAGATGGTGTAAATGAAATCAGAGGGTGTTTAGAGCTGTTGGAGGCTGCTGGTTTTCATGTGGAGTTAATTTGGGGAAGATTGATTACAATTCCATCAAGTGATGAGGCCCAGGATCGGTAATGGTGGCGTTCTCTGGTCTGAACTCCATTTATGGCCTGTGTATTATGTAAATGGTTAGATTAGATTATTTCATGGCTTGTCCCAACCTCTGATGGGATGTTCTGATTGCTGACCTGTGCCCTTTTCACCTTGGAGCAAGGCTGGTTTGGGTTTGTTTTGCTCTCTGCTGAAGCAGCCAGGGGATGGCAGGGACATGTCCTGCCCTGCTGTCACAGCCTGCAGGGACTGGGCAGGGACTGCAGACCCTGCTGGGGGCTGTGTCTGGGGCTCTGGGGACCTTCAACTGCGTTTGCTGCCATGCTGAGTTAAAAATGTGACTGTCATCCATATGGCTGGGGAGAGGGAAGGAGAGGATTTAACTGCTGGTGTAATTCCGCCTCATGTCCAGTGACCTGAAGTGCTGGGTTATGTGTCTCGCTGCCTGAGAGTTTAGTAAACTGGGTTGTTATAAAGTGTTAGTTGTCTCCTCCTTTGTCTCCCTTCTTTTGGTTATTTTCTGGTTGGGAATAACGAGATAATTAGTTGATGCTGGGGGTTTATATATATATATATATATTTTTTTTTTTTTCCCTCTGTAATTCCTCTGCACACCAGTTACCCTTTGGCTGCAGTGAAACATTGGCTGCTCTGTAAACTGGGAAGACAGGAGCCAAACTCTCTTTAGCACATTTCAGATTTCATCTCCTCCATCAGATCAGCTGTAAAAATGTGGGCCAAGTCTCTTGATGCTGTACTTACGTTGAGGATTTTAAGGATGTTTTCTTCACCTCCCAATGATCCTGGGGTAGGGTTTCTCTGCCTCCTTCTCTTACAGGGCAGCTGACGAATACCCACATTTCCACAATATTCCCTTCGGTCCAGTTGTTTGTTTCAGCAGAGGAGGACACTAAACTGACTTCACATGTACTGCCGTGTAAGAATGAACTTCGGAACGCTGTTACAAGGCTGGAGTTATTTCCAGTTTATCTGGTACCTAAATCCTGAACAGGTGGTCTGAATTTCATGGGTTATTCAGAAACCAGCAGCTGCTTCCAGTGCTGGGGCCAGAACTGGAAGCAGCAGCCTGAGTTGGTATGTTGAAACAAAGTGATCAATAATTTCTGAGTTCTCACCGTCTCCTCCCTGTGATGTGAAGGGTGGTTGGTGGGGGCAGCCCATCACAGCTGAGTGACACAGGCAAAAAAACCTTCGGAAGGGGTGAGTTCCCTCTGAATCTTCCACCAAACACACTGCTGTTATTTCTGCTGCAAGGACAGAGTATTATATTCGAGTCTGAGTCACCCAATTTCACCACAGGCCACATGAGGCTTCAGCTGACTAAGTACAGCAGGTTCTGAGTTTTATTCTTATATTACTCAGATATCAAAAAGGAAGCAGCTGAATGCTGTGTCCTTCTGTGGCAGAATCTGCAGCTTTAGTTTTGAACTGAGAGGTAACAATGGGATTCAATTTAGCCATTGCTGTTAAAAGTCTTTATAAATCTTCCTCCCCCTCTCCCTCTGGCTACAGGTTTTCAGTGACATGAAAGGAAGAAAATGTGGTAACAAAGGAACAAAAGAGGTCACAAAAATGTCACAAAAGCATACTCTCTCTTCCAAATTTTGCTCACTTGCGTGGCACCAAGGGAGCTCCACTGTCACAGCTGGTCTGTGTGTCTGCCTGTAAATCTGCGCAGTTGCTGAAAGCAGAGAAAAATAGAAACCTTCAGGTTTCCTTGCTCTGGTTTTTTACAGTGGCAGTTCTCAAAATAGATGTCACCAGCCCAAAAAGGCAGAACCAGCGTGACTGACAAATCTGGGGTGCAGGCAGAGAAGCCCGAGGATGTTTGGTTTAGGACTGATAGCTGTGTTAGAGCTACATTAGACAGATTGAATTCCCATACAAACCCCTGTCAGGCATATCATGAGGCTCTAAATTTACCCCAGGTGTCAGCAGATAATCTTTTGAGGAGGGTGAAATCCATCACCAGCAGAGCACCTAGAAATGGTGCTGGAATGGATGAAATCCCGTGAACGTCTGAAGCAGAACTAACACATGCGTTTCTCAGAACAATTTTCACTGTCATTTGAAATGAGACCTCCTGGTAGAAAGGTTGCAGATGATGTAAGCCTTACAGTAACAGGGAAAACAAAGCTCTTGTGTTTGCCTGCTTGAAATCCTCTAATAAAATAATGCATCTGTCAAAGCAGCATCTAAATGTCATTCCTCTGTGTCATCAAAAGGGAAATGTTATTCCAAAACACAGACTGGTTCCTATACACGATTTTTTTTCAGGCTTCCCAGACCCATAAAAGCAGTCAAAAGGGATGATTAGCAGCTCTGGTACATTTACCTTATGCAGCTCTGTAAACATCAGGAGCTGCTTTCTGCATTGTTTTTGCTGTCTCTGTTTTTCAAGCACAGTTGAAATTGTCCACGTAAATGGGTTCTGCTTGGAACAACAGCAAAATAACACCCCCATGATAAACTGCCTTGCTGGTCTTATTTTTTAGGAAAAAAAAAAAAAAAAAAATGATGTAGTGCTGCATGACTTCCCTGCAAGTTTAGTATTCTGTGGCGTGAGTCTGTTTTCAAGCAAGTTTGTCCAAGCAATTACTTTGTGAATTACAGCTCAATTCACCCAGAGTCAAATCCTGGGTTGTTTTGGAGCAGCCTTTGCTGGGCTCTGCCTGTGCAGGTGTCTGAGCTGCCGTGCAGCAGCTCGTGCTTGTGCTGGAGGCTGGGCTGGGATGCCAAGGGCAGGATGCTGTCATAAAGTGATCCTGAGTGATGGGGTTTGTGTCTCAGGAGGACTTGATCGAGTTTAAACCTCCTCACCTTTAGCATGAGAGGCAGAGCTGGTTTCTGAAGCCCGCAGGCTCCCAAGGGATCGTGGCCAAGGAATCACAGAGCAGAGGCACCCAGGGAGCAGCAGAGACAGCAATGGGGAGAAACTGGACTCCAAAGGCACGAGGAGAGTGTGGGGCTCCTCTTGGGTAGTGCTGGGATGTCCTAATCTTGTTGGAGGTTTGTGTATCCTTGCAGAGGACTCAGTGGAAATTCCTACAATTAATATTCAGCAGGAACAGCTAATAACGGTGATGTTTGTCACGATGTGGTGCTGTAACACACCGGCAACATTGAATTCACGGAGCCACCACATGTCTCAGTGGGGTGTGTGTGTGTGTGAGGGGGAGGGAAGCACATTCATAGTGCAAGTCATGTCTTAAAGCTTGACAGAGACTCTCCCAGACATGGGTGTGCTCAGAGACCTGCACAGAAACCAACCAGGCACTCCACTGAACAGCAGCTCCTCTTCTTCAGACACCACTCCAGCCTCAGTCACTCGCCCTGGGAATGTGATGTGTTTGGGTGGGAGGAGGGGAGGGCGGTGTGAAGAAATGAAACAGACCAAAAGCACCATTTTATTAAGAGAAACAAAGCCATGTGTTGCCTTTGGCTTTCTCCCTAGCGCCGGGCTCATGCGCTCACACGCTCCAAAGCAAGCAGGGCTCGGGTTCCTCTGCAGGAATCCTGTTTGGCTGCTGAGTGGTTCTGGCTCTGGGGCTTTGCTGCTGCTCCTGGGCACAATTCCTTGGGCAGAGGGAGGCAGAGAGCTGGTTGTTCTGCTGGCAGAAGGGCTGGATGGCAAATTGGAGGGAGGTTGCACCCCTCGGATGGAGCGGGACAGGGGAAGAGTGTGGAGCCCCTTCACCCTGGCAGGTGAAGGCAGTGAGGGAGAAAGTGGGGAGCAGAGCACTGGCCAGAGGAGATGGTGGTGATGATGAAACAGCAGCAGGGAAAAACAAATGAGTAAAAGTGTGGGAAAAAGGTGTGGGGTTGGAGAAACAAGCTGGGCACAACGTTGTGCCCTTTTTAGTGGAGGGCTCCTGGGTTTTACTTTATTTCTGTGTGTTTATTTCTGTATGTCCTTGATCTCACTTTCTTGTTCCTGATCTCAGTTTCTTGCCTGAAAACCTCTTTCCTTCCTGCTGGAAGCTTTCAGTCAGGGGCTAAGGTCCAAGGAGAGCAAAACCTTCACGTCCAGCATCCAGGTTGTGTGGAAGCAGCGGAAGGTGAGAGGATAGGATTTAGGGAAAAAAAAATATCTGTCTGAATCCAGTGAAATCCATTCAAGGAAGAAGAAGGAAGAGGAGGATGAAGGACCAGGGAGGAGACATGGCTTCAGCTGTGCTGGATTGTGACTGGAGAGCATCCAGCCTCTAACAAAGCCCCTCTGGAAGAAGCTTCTCACTAAAAGGTTTGCCTGGGGCCACCTGTAAGAAAAGGAGGGTGCAGGAGGGAAGGGGAGGCATGGGTTGAAACCCATCACTGGGATGAAAACCTGGGCTGTGCCCAATCAGATGGAGGCTGGAGAAAGCAGAGTGAAAGGTAATCCAAAAATAAAATAAAATTCAAGCTCTGTATGAGGTAATCCCTCCCCCCATAAGCTACTTCCATTTCATTTTCTGCATTACTTCAGCGCTGCCCTCTCTCCTGACCATGCCATTAATCCATGATGTTTACTGTTTCCTCAGGAAATTGGATTGTCTTATTGCATGAAAATCTCAGTTCAGTTTTCCTTGGTGAGAGTCTCTGGCTCTCAAAGTTCTGGAGGGAATCTTATGTACCTGACATGGATGAACAGTCAGGTTTGGGAAAGAGGAGACAACTAAGAAGAAGAGCCACAAATGTGTTATTCGAAGGCAGACATGGATGATTTCTCATCCAATCTTTTGAGTTCCTTTGGTCATGGCCTGTGATTTTTGGAGATGGTGAGAACGCTCTGGAAAGACGTGTGACTCCCAGGAAAAGTGACACTCAAGTACACGTAATTTTGGGAACTTGGTTAAAAATGTCCCCGTTTCATGTTGGCTTCCAATGTTCTGGCAGAGCAGATCAGACATTTTCAGTGCTACTGGAGGGTTTTGTCATATTTTTCACATGGATTCTGTGGCGGGTTTTTTGGCCTTCCGCCCTAAAAGCTGAGACTCTTTAATCTCTTCTATTGAGAAAATGTTCTGCCTGTTAATGGAAACAGCACTGCACAAAGAGAACAAACATGAGAAAATACCTACATCACAGAAAAAAGTTATATATCTGAGAGATTATCTAGCTATTTATGAAGACTGGTATTTTTAAAATGTTAACGTAGAAAGTCTAATTTTTAATGTACTGTGGAAGGAACTGTGCAAAGCCTGCTTGACCCCCCAGGAATTCCACATGCCTCGCTCTGAAGGACAATCTCCCAGCCATTGAAAAGCAGCCCCAAGCAGTGAAACGCCTTGCAGACATTCCTGCTGCGGTGCTGGTGTTGTAGGAGGGGGTGATCAGCAGCATTCAGACAAGGAGGCTCCCAGGGATGAGTCAGGGATGCAGCAATGATCACCTCGTGTTCATGTAGGGTCTTTGGCCCAGACAGCCCCGACTCCACCTCTGTGAACCGTGGGACAGATTGCATCAGGCTGGCACCAGGATCAGCAGCCCTCAGCCTTCGGGTTTATCTCGGGGTTGCCAAGACTTCGGGGTGTCTGAGGTCTGCTCGTCAGAGAGATGGAGGAGCTGATTTACAGTGAGTCACTGCTGGGCTCCGAGCTGCTCACATGGCAGCCTCCCAAAACAGGCATCTGAAGGAACTTCGCTTTCCTGCACCACAGAAAATGCCAGGCAGCTTCCTTCAAGTCGAGCCATATATCCCTTCCCTCTGGTCTGGGATCACGGGCTGCAGCCCCTACTCAGACTTTCCTGCCAAGAGCATGAGCCAGCCTTGCCCTGTAGAGGGAATTGATTTTTCCACTTCTTGGCCATCATCCCTCTCAATGATGTAGTGGGTGACTCCAGGCACACTTAATTTCATTTTTTTTTTTCTCATCAGCTCTTGAAAGTTCCAGTTGGGTCTCTTAATTTCTTCCATAACCCTATGAAAGCACAGCTCCCAGAGCTGGGCTTTTCCAGCAGCTCTGTTCCAGGGATGCAGCAGCAGCCAGTGGGGCCCGTGTGTGTGTGTGTGTGTGATTTGCCTTGCAAGCTCCACATCCTGCAGCAGTGCCTGGGACACGACTTTGAGGCACTCTTGGCTCTCTCCTACTTTAAATGAAAGCCTAGGAGCAGACAGCTGAGTTGAGGAGATGGCAGTGGGAAACAAAGGGAAGAGGTAGGAAATGGAAAACAGAGAGGGGAGGGAGGCTGAAAACCGAGCAGAGAGGTTGCAATGGAAAGGAGGGCAGCCCAGGCTCTCTGTCGGCACACCATGGCATGGGCCATGGAGATTCCTGGGGTCCTGTGGCTCCTGGAGGTGATGGAAAGTGGAATCAGGATGGAGAGTGGGCTGTGCCAAGGGCCTGGTGCCTCTGCTGCAGTGAAAGGAAATGCTTGTGGAGAACGAGCTCCTTCCACACCCAGCAGGGAAAGGTGATGGGTCTGCACCACTGGGAGACCTTCAGGAAACCAACCTGGGACCTGCCAGGTGGTGCAAGTGCTGTAGAGAACAGATCACTAAAAAACTGCTAACACAGAGTGGGAGAAAAAAGTTTTTTTCCCTCAACAGACAAAAAGAGAAAAGCCAAGAAATGCCAGATGCTGTGTTGGACAAGTGCTGTCATAAAGGGGAAGGATTGCCCGTGGCTTGAGTCTGCACTTCTCCAAGCCAGCACTGCACTCATGGACAGGTATTTGTGAGGTGACAGGGATGGCTGCTTTCACTTGCACAAGATTTGAGCCTCTTAACTGGCTCTGAGTGTTGAGACACAGCGAGCATTACTGGGAGGTACCAGAACTTTCACACCAGTTGTAAAGAGAATAAAGGCGGTATTATCCCCGAGGTGGCCAACGCTGCTGGATTAAAGAGCAAAGCTGGTTCCCGAGTGAGTAATCCCACATCTCCCGCCCACAGAGCTCTGCTTCTGCACCCCAGTGCTCCGGACCAGCCACGTCAGATGTCACAGCTCCCTTCCAGCCCACGTTCCTGGGGGTTTGCCATGGAAACCGGGATGACGGCGAGTGTGGTTCTACTGCGTGGACTGGGAATGGGGCTGGGGTGAGCAACAGGACCCAAAAATGGGGCTGGAGCCAAGAGTGAGGTGGAGAGCTGTGCTGCTGCGTGGTGAGTGGCCAAACTCCGCTTTCAGGTGTTTCCAGGGCTTTCAGGGAAATCCTGTGTGGACAAATCCTATAAAGGTCCCAATATTAATAATCAGTCATTCCCTAATTGACATTCAACATGATCACCTCCAGGACTGGGCCTGTGGAAACCTGGCAGTGTGTAAAAAAAATGTGCAAGGAAGTGAGGTGAAATTTCCATGTGCAGCACGCCGTGTTCTTTCAGTGGGTTTATGGAGAGGAGTGAGAGCTGGGCTGGAAAGGTCAGTGGTGCCCTGCATGGAGGAGCTCCCACTGCCACAGCCATTGTTTGGCTGTTAACAGCATAAATCAGAGAGTTAATTCCTGCAGAAAGTCTGCACGACTTCAGGTCTGCGGGGAAGAAACACCTAGAAGCAGAAATGGCAAAACACCAAAGAGGGTGAAAAGAAGGAGAGAAGACTGAGCAAAGTAGGGAGAAGAGGAGCTGTGGGAGGGAAAGGGAAACCTTCCCAGCTCCAAGGGCAATCTGGCATTTTGGCAGGCTGAAGCATGGAGAGGTAAAGCAGCAGGACAAGGCCCTGTGGGGACATGGAGACAGACAGACACACGGAAGGGACCTGCAGCAGAAGGAGGGCACCTGCAGGAGAAGGAATTCATGGACAGAGGAAGCACCTTGGAGGCTTAGATATGGAATAGGTAAGGAAAAAATTGATTTTAAAGAAATACTGTACTCTGTTTTTAATTCTAGGCAAACTTTGTTCAAAGTACAAAACCTTTCACTGAAAGCTTTACATTTTCTGGCTCTTTCCATCTCAATCCCTCTGAAGATCCCTGCTGTGCACTCCCCAGGTCTGGATGTGCACACAGCAGGTTGCAAGGGGCACTGAATTTCTCGAGTGCAGAAGGAAAACCAGGTTTCAGAGAGGCTGAGGGTTGTGCTCTGTGTCAGTGCTACCGTGTCAGTGACTTCAGGACTGGAGAAGGACAGAGTTGGGAGGGGACAGGAATGGTGCCATCCCACCCCAGGCCCGCATGGAGAGTGACTTGAGCAGCCCTTTTCATCCCTAAAGCTTTTCCCTCACCCTCTGAGCAGGGTTTGCAGCAGGGGGAGATCTCAGTCCGTGCAAAGCCGGCGTGGGCGAGTTGTGCCTCGACAGCAGCGAGGCCGAGGGCAATGTGGGATCTGAACATCCTCCAGTTACACCTTGGAAACCCTAATAAAGCTGCCTCTGCACCACACACACGGAGCTGACGCCAGGGCTGGGAGACAGAGGTGCCTTTTTCACTCCTTGGGAGCACCCTTGGGGTAAGTGACATCTGTCTGGGGCACTGCCAGCTCCCTGGTTCCAAGGCTCGAGCCCTGCAGCTCTCCAAAAGGCACACTCCAGGGTTTGAGAGTACAGACTGAAGAGTGTTGGCCTCTGGAAACAACTGAGGGAAGGCAAAGTAGAGCTGTGAAACACCTGACGTGCCACCTGTGGTCAAGGGGACAAGAGCCTGGTGCTGCCCTGAGCTGGGCAAAGCATTCCTCTAAAGCAAATGATGGAAAATCATCATCTGGCACTGTACTGCTTGGATTTGGTCGTGGATTTGAAGGATTTGATGATATTTTTGCCCCACATTGCCCAGTATATGCTGAAATAAGGAGACTCTGGAAGGTTAAACCAGCTCAAGGCAGGCAGTGATCTGCTGGAGCTGCGCATCCTCCTGGATGAATGTTATCTTTTGTGTCCTTTCAGGCATGGGCTTGAGCTGTGCCTTCGATTGCATCAGGCTCTTGTCGTAATTTCTGAGTGCTCAGCTTTTGAAGATTCACTTCTACGTGAAAAGTTCTTGAAAAGAGCAATAGTCAGCAGCTTTACAGCAAAGCAGTTTTTCCAGCAAGTATTAATGTAATTAGGGAGAGTGGGATGTGTGCTGGAGCTTAAAAAACGCAATTTTAAATACACAGGGAGAGTAGATAGGACAAGGACAGTGGAGAGGCAGGACTAGGATGATCACCTGGATTTCAGAGCTTGTTTTTTTGCTGGCTAGAGAAGCTGGTCACCTTTTAAAAAAAAAAATCAAAAAGTAGATGCTCACCAGTGTGAGACTCTGATCACTAGATATCTCAGTGAGGTGTGATCAAATCCTGAAATGCACCAGTGACCTTGTCTGACCACTCCTGGAGTGGGTGATCACAGTGGGAGGGCTCAGTGTCCTCCTCTACAATCCCAAATGCCCCATGTACATCCCCCAGAGTGAGAGCTCTTGGTGTCTCTTTCCAAATGGCTGCATTTTTGTCATCATGGCCATCCTCCTGTGGAACCTGCTGGGTCAATCAAGTCACTCAGGACTGAATCACGGCAAAACAGGATTAAGGCAGTGCTTAGCAGAGCAGGGTATGGGATGCTGGGTCACAGGGGTCCTGACTGATGGACAGAAGCAGTGGCGTTGGTTGGAAAGGCTGTTGAAGCTGTACCCACCTCAGAACAGCCATGGGGATAGCCTGTGGAATAATCTAAGGGATTAGCCTCTGGGACAGTTTATGGGATAGTCTGTGGGACAGATTGCAATATAGCCTAGAGGATAGTGGGGCAGGTAGTGGGATATGGGATGATCTGTAGCACAGCCCACAGGATAACCCCCGGATACCCCTGCAGTGGCAAGGGCTCTCTCCTGAAAGGCTTCCAGTGCTTGCTCCCAGCTGGCAGAGGAAGGATGAGAAGCAAAGGCTTGCACTCCCCAAAAGAACCACCTTGCTGCTGCCTCTGAGAGCTTTACAAGTACCACTGCCTTCAGCCTGAAAGGTCAGCCTGGCTCTGACCCCCGGGCACCTCTGGGACCCACTCAGCCCTCCGGCCCCTACAAATCCCCTTTGGAGAGCAGCAGAGCCCTGTCTGCATTTCCAGGGGCAGCCAGGGACAAACCACAGCCAAGGACAAGCCACAGCCTCACCCCTTGTCCTCTGCTGGGGTCAGTTGTGTCTCGCTCTGGCTGCAGCGAGGGCTTGGGGTGGGCAGGGTGGGCAGCCCCGACCCCGCTGCCCCATACCCTGCTCCCGCCGCCTGCGGCACAGAAGAGGCCGGGAAATGCTTTTTGCAGCCCCTCCATCAAAAGCCGCAGAAAACCCAGAGAGCTGAAGCTCGCAGCCCATGGAGCAGCCTCTCCGCTGCCTCCGAACTCCGTCCCCGCCGCCACCGAGCCCCGCTGCAGCCCCGCGCAGCCCGGGCACGGCAGACGGCATTGGGCATCTGCTCCCCGGGCGCACCGCCGGGGCTCCGCTCCCTCCCGCTTTCCCCATGGGAGACGCCTTTGCCAGGAGACTTCACGTTCCCCTAAATAACAAATTCCTTCACTCCGGGGGTGGCACGGATGGCGGTGGGCGAGAGCATGGGCTTTATGCTTTCTTCGTGCTTGTGGAGCTTACAGGGGAAAAAAAGCTGCTGCTTTTTTCCTTCTTGTCCTTGTGATGATAACGGGAGGGATGTGGGAATTGAGCTGCTGAGTTTGGATTGAGACGGTCCAAGCCCGGGTTGGCAGTGGGTGTCTGAAAGGACACTTCCAGCACAGGGCACTTCCAGACGGGAGCCTGCCACACCGCTTGCACTGTGCAAGCAGCTCACCAGGAGAGGCACTAATTGATAATTACGGTCGTATTTCAGCGTAAAATCAAACGGCATCTCTCGCCACCCCGACGAAGGAGGATTTTCCTCCTCCACAGCCCCCTCGAGGGATACTATCCCGAGGGATAAATACCCCTTGATCTTGTGCATAGCAGGAGCTGGTCAGTCCCAGGGTCAGAGCCCGAATGCGGATGCCCAGCAGCTCTCAGCGTTAAAGCCAAGAGGGGTTGTTGCTATGGGAATGGAGAGGGGGCTTGCAGGCAGCATCTGGAGCTTGTGTCTTTCCCTGTCCAAAGCATCTGGATTTGGAGGGAAGCAAAACTAAAAGGAGGTGGCAGAGAGAGACAGAGGCACAGCAAAATGCATGCATGTTAGAGGAGGGACCTTCCCAGAATGAGAGTACAGTGGGATACAGAAGAGCGGGGACACCAAACTGTCAGGCAGCGGTGGCTCGGCTGGGTGGGATAAAGCTGATTTTCTGCTCTGTTTGACACTGGAAACAAGTCCGGTGAGAGCCCAGCTGTAGCAAGATGGGATCTGCCTCCTCGACTTACCGGCCCAAATGTATTTATTTGGATATTGATGGAAGAATTCAAAAGGTACTTTTGCTGTTTTTTCACCAAGTGGCGTCTCCGGCCGCGGCGGCGGCTGCGGGCGGTGTTTGCTGCACGGCCGATCCCCGCACCGCGCACCCAGCGGGCTCCAAACCCCTTTTTGAGGGGAAAGGGGGGGGATCCTGCCTGCCTTCTGCTTTGTACACGGATGTTTATTTAAAGGGGAAGGGGAGGCTGGCAGAGGGGAGGGCTGGGCGCTGCCAACACGAAGTCGCTGCCAGCTCTCCCTGCCGGCGTGGGGATGCTCGGTTTCGCAGCCGCGTTGGCTTCCACTCCCGGAGCGGCGTCGCGCCGTGTTTACAAAGTTTAGCCCGGGGCGAGGTTTCCCCCCCAGGCAGTGGGAGCAGGGAAGCACAGCCTGCCGAGCTCCTCGGACACTGCCTGCCCGGGGTTCTGGCCGTGGGCATCTCCCTCCGGCCGAGCTGGAGGTCAGGCAGGTGCCCGGCTCCTTGTGCGATGCCGCTGCACCGCCGGGGGCTGCGGGGTCCCCGCCGCCTCTGCCGAAGTTGCTCGTAAATGCCGATAATTAAAACTTTTCGCTGCCATCCGCCTGCCTTGTTTGGTTAAGCACGGTTCACAGCGCAGGGAGAGCTGCGGGAGAAATGTGTCCTGGCTAAAAGGGAGAGCTGACAGCCCACTGCTTTTAAACAGAAACAATGCCGACGCGTTTCTGCAAGTCTTTTCCCCCCCCCCTTCTCTTTGTCAGCAGTTCTTTGGCCGCAAACCAAGTGCCTTTTCTGTAACAGAGAGCTGCTGCGAGGCTCCAGAGCAAGTAAACTCTGATTTGCAAAATTCTAATCTCTCCCGTCTTGCTGCTCTAAATTTGCCTTTCACCCAGCCTCGCCTTTTGTTTCTTCGTTGCAAAGAAACAGCAAAGATACCCTGTCCCTTCCCTCTCCTCTGCCGTGTGAGTGACCGCAGCGGCGGGGTAAATGGAGAGCTGATACTCACGGTCCCATCCCACCACACACGCCTCCAATCCCCTCCACCACTGCCCTGGAGACCCACGGCGACCGCTAAAAGTCGTGTCCTCAGGAACAAGACCTTGGAGAATCCAGATCTGTGCCGGATTCCCCAGAGAAGGATGCTCCTCTTGATCCATCTTAGACGTAGCTTAGTGGTGATGATGGTCCCTCTGCTGCCGTAGGATTGTCCGTGCCAGCTCTGCTGAGCTGAGGGCACCGATTCTCTTTTGCCAGGGTTTAATAAACTGGTTTCCTGGTGACCCCCCCGAAGCATGGGTTGTATGGAGCCCCCTGGTACCTGTACAGTTCAGTACCAAAATGTTTTGGCATTTCGAAGGGGTGGTGAGTGTTTCCATAGATGTCGGTAATGCACAGCGTCTGTCATCTATGCTGGATTCAAAAAAAAATACAGCATTTCTCCAACCAGCCTCTGGAGAGTAGTTTTAACACTAAAGGCATAGGAGAGGCACAGTCACATGAGCAAGCAAATGCAAACTCTAAGCTCGATAAACGTTATCGGCTTCCTTTGTCAGATGTAAAATTCCGCCTGTGCAAGGTTTGGAAGGATTCCTGAAGTAAAAATGCCGTGTAAATGGGGTTCACCCAGCGGTAAGCAGGGCATATCTCAGATCCTCCTGCCTCCTCAGTAAAATCATTAGAAAGAAGCAGAAGGGAGGGGAAAAAAAAAAAAAAGCAACAGCCCTTAATCTTCCAAGGAATGCGGCATTGGAGGCTTCTAAAGGGAACTCATTAAATCACTGCTAAGCTTCTTGTCAACCAGTAACGAGGTACGAGCTCCATTATAACAGCACTTGTTGAGTTTGAAAGGGCTCAGCTCCAACTCGAGCTGGCCCTGCTGGGCATCCGTGCAATAGGACTGGGCATCCTACCCCAGCACTACTTGTGGTGGCAGCTGGTCAGAGGCAATTTGTGTGCTTCCATGGCCTCATCCTGAATTTCCACCGGTGCAGCCGCAGGGTGTGCTGTTGACTTTGGGAGAAGTTGTTTCACCTCGGCGCCGGGGTAAAGGAAGGGACAAACCCAGCCCAGGGAGCCGCACGCTGCCTCCCCCGGGACCCTGCGCCCTGCAGATGAGCGCTGGAAAGTGCTCTGCAGCAGGAGAGTGGAATTAAACTAAGTAGGTTTGTGTGTTGGCAGGTCCAGAGGGGCACGGCAGGGAGGGCAGAGGGACGTGGTGGTTACGAAAGAAGAGTTGGCTGGCTTTGAAATCCTTCCCAGGAGTTCTTACAATAAAGGAGGCAGAATCAGCCCAGGTTGAAAGTGGGACCACGCCGGTGGCAGCACGTCCCAGAGGAAGGGCTGAGGTCCGTATCTGTCCCTCACAGTGTCCTTCTGGACAAAATGTTCAGCCCACAGCTGGGTAACTGTGGGTAGTGATGGATGAGCAACCGGCTCACAGGTCAGGCACGAAGGGCTGTAGTGAATGGGGTGACATCGGGCTGGTGTCGGGTCACCGGTGGGGTTCTGGAGGGCTCCTGTGCTCTTCAACACCCTCTGCACTGGGGCGGCCTCACCTCAAGTGCTGTGGGCAGTTTTGGACACCACAATGTAAAAAAGACTCTTAAGCCATTAGAGACCGTCCAGAAGAGGGCAGTGAGGATGGTGAAGGCTCTGGAGGGGAAGCCATGTGAGGAGCAGCTGAGGTCACTTGGTCTGTTCAGACTGGAGAAGAGGAGACTGAGGTCAACTGACCTTCCAGAGGCACAAAATTGTCTTCACCAAAGCTGACCACAGGGTTGGGCTCTCCTCCAGTGGGCAGAGTTGACTGAGCACCTCTCCATGCTGGAGCAGCTTTGGGAAGGACCTGAGGTGGCCACCCCAGCCCAGCAGACTCCACCCGTGGCACCCCCAAGCTGGCAGAGGTATGGTCACGCAGGGGCTGTGGGAGGGGAAGATCAAAGGCTTTGTGGGATTACAGCCACGCTCCAGAACCAGGGCTCTGCACAAACCAGCTTCAAAGAAGTCACTTGTTCTTGGAGCTGAGTGAAAAATGAAGTTCCAGCATACTGCTCTTCCTACCCAGCACCCACACAGAGGGATGGATGCACACCTGAGGGAAAGAACTGCTGCTTGGTTGGTTTATTTCTGAAGGATCTTCTCAGCCAGCAGTGCGTAACCCACTTGCCTGGACACACGCCTCCCTCTGCTCTTCTCACGAGCACCTGGGGCTGAGCAAAGCAGGGAAGGGAAGCACATCCACGTGCCAGCCCTGCCACAGCCTGCTCTGCTGCCAGGCACGGGAGAAGATGGCGGGATGAGGGGAAGCCGTGGCTGTGTTTCATGTAGGATAAGGTCATCTCGACAAACCACCATGGCCTGGGATTTCTCCTGATTCTTGGAGTGCCACTAGATGGGGTCAAGCACCCAAACCCCCAACATCAGTGGAGAGAAGCCCAGCTCAAGCCAGATCTGGAGTCTTATTTTCCTTTGTGCTGTTATTAACCCTTTGGCTTTGGTTTGAAGAAAAATCCCTTTTGAGTCTGTTTTGAATTAAAAATCCACCAGGAAAAAATGTTCCCCAGCTCATGCCCAATCTTTTTTTCCATGGAGAAACTACTGGGAACATTTTCTTTTGACCTTTGAGATTTAAGTGGTAGCGGAGCGGAACCAGCCAGTGGCCTTATTCCCAGCTGGGTGGCTTCACAGCTCTCCTTTTCAAATGTCAGAGGGCAGTGGCTTTCCTTGCAGAGTTTTAAGGAGTTCCTCTGAGAAAAATGCTTATTTCAAGAGGATTTCTGTTTCCAGTGTCTTAATCAACATCATATTTGTAACAAGTATGGAAAATCAGAGGGCTACAGAGACTGAAGTAACTGGAAAAAAAGGACTGTTGCCTTTGTCAAGGATTCTATGAAATCACTCGGTGGTATTTTCCTCCTCTTCAGAAAGCAAGTAAAGAATTTTGGAGTCATTTTGCTGGTTTACTGAGTCATTCTGGATGTTAAACAGAAAATTTGCCTTTTTTTTTTTTTTCTTTCTCTCAAAGAAATGCATTGAGTTCAAGCTTTCTGGGTGTCTACTGACCTGACCTGTGTTGCAGGACACTGAGCCATCCACAGCCATTGCTCCTCTTGGCCTGAGGTCCCCAACGAACAGGACAAGGCTCAGGCTGAGCTCTGGTGCCGTGGTTGTTGCACCGAAACATCAGCGCACAGGAATTGCTTCTGTCACGTGAGCTTTTCTTTTCAATTAGAGCAGCAGCATCTGTGGTATAAATGCCCAGATTGTAGCAAAGCCAACAGATTTTTCCAAGGCTCACCAGGCTATTTTTAACCTGCAAAACTGGATGCAGATGAAAAACTAAACACAGAAGGAAAAATAATGGCGTGATGATCCCTTCAAGGCGATGAAGGATTTTTGCATCCCCATGACTCTTTCAGCACAGCAAGGCAAGCCCATGGACCCCATCCCGTGTCTGTTTGGACTGAGGACTGAGGGGAACACCCTCTCAGCTGCCAAACACCAAAGGGGTGCACAGGGTGGGTGTTCATGGCAGTCAGGACATGGGCACCTCTGGGGGCTGCTCTGGGACACATCCTGCTTTAGCATGGTGAGGTACAGGAATGTTTTTGTGGGATCAAGAACTTTTCCTTTGGGCTGGCAGATCTCTGTGGGTGTGGGAGGGTACAAGGTGGCACAGCCTGAGTCTGGTCAGTGGTCTTGGCTGACCTTGGCTTTCTCACTTTAGCTGGCCCTGGTGAACTCAAGGTGGCTGCTTGTTCTTGTAAAGTGGCACAAAATGAACAGCAGGTTCCTTGAACTCTGTCACATTGCAGCACATAAACATTTTAAGAAGTAAAAATAGCTTAAAACCACACTTTCAAAAAAGTGAAAGATAATGTCATACATGGGCCTCTCTCTCCCCTAATCCCCCTTCTCCTTCCTCCCCAGTGGGGGGCTTCTCAGAGCATTTAGGGGACCAAACCCTAATCCCAGCACAGCTCTGTAATTCCAGCACAGCTCCAAAATTCTTCCACACCCATCACCCAGCGAGGCTTGTTTACTGCTGTTTATCTTTGTGAAGTCACACTGGGTCTATTATATTTATTACAGTTTGTGTTCACACTGGTCCAGACACAGTGTAAGTTTAACACTCTCAGTCTAACACTTTTCTCATAGGTAACTCTGGTGTTACCTAAAGGTTCAGACCGGCCAAATATAGCAACTTATGCTCCTTGTATACAACTCTTCTGGCTCGGCAGAAACAAGACAAAATCATTCTGTTTCTAGAATCTTCCTCGTGAACTTGCTTATATAGATTCAAGTCAGCCTTTTGCTGGTCTCTCCCCAAACCTGCTTTTGCTCACTCCATTAATTAACATTTTCCTTCTAACAGTCCTCTACTACCAAGCCAGTTCCAATGTCAGACTTAAATCGTGTGAGCAGTTTTGAAACAAGCAGCTTCACTCACAACTACTGAGAACATTTGGTGCTAAAGCATCCCTCTTATCCAGTTTACAAAACATTTAAAACCTCAAGCATTCGTGTGCTGCAGGGTTAATTGCACTTAGTACTCCATTAGCAGCAAATGTGTGCCCTTCTTATGTTAGGAAAAGCCAGAATATAGACATTTGTGTTATTTGTCAAAGGTTGAAATACTTTCATGAAATGTTTTTATTTCTGCTGCAGAAGATAGGAAACTTTCTGCCTGGCCCCTCACAACCAGCCTTGCTGGTTCCTGGTTGTGTTCTGCCATTAATAATTAGCACTGGCAGATGGAATATTTGCAATATGTCCCTTGGTATGGTCAGTAGGTTGCACAAGTCTCTCTTGAATGTAACCTCCCTTTTCCTATGAGCCCCAATGTCGCTGTTGTACCAGGAACAGCGAGAAATGACACTGATTCCAGTCCAAGGAGAAAGGGAATTATTTATTTAATTTACAAACTGGTTTATATATCTTAGTTCCCTTGAATGGCACAAGGCCATTGGTCCCTGACCACCCACCTCCTTAGAATGATTGGTGAGATCTTACAACACCCATTTCAAAACATTTCTCTTTTCAGTTTCACAACAATCCTGCACCTGCAAGATAAAGGGAACAGTTTACAGAAACTTCTAATTGTTTTCAGCCAGTGTCTGTGAGAAAGTAAAGACTTTCTCACAGGCAGAGGCAGAAAGCTGGAAAATCTTGAGGAAGACCTATGTCCACACCCCAATGACTCTAAAAATTACTGAGATCCTTCTTTGCTCATAGTGAAAGAGCCAATCCCTGCCATGCTGCCCCTCTCAGTGGACAATGCCCAAGACCGGCCTAGGCTCACACATCTGTGAGTGCATTGTAGACATTTTTCTTTCCTAAAAAGAGGAAAATCTCTTTTCCCACAGCTCTCTTTTCAGGGATGTTACAGGGGTGGGAATTGCGACTTACCACATGCCACATGCCTCAGGATCCTGGTACGTCAGCTCTGTCTGGCAGCTCCTGTTTCTTAATTTAGGGCAATGAATATGATCAGGAAATGAACGGGATTCACCCCAGTTGAGCACAGGCATCCCAGAGTGAGTGATGGCTGCTCCAGGAGAGTCGTGCAGGTTCCCCTGTGGTCACTGGGGAGGCGGGTGGCATCTCCAGGGGGTGATTCATCCCGTCCCAAAGTGGGTGTTGGAGACTTGTGGGGTAATTTGGAGATTGTCCTCCTTTTCTGCTGGTGACCCGAGAGATGCTGAGCCTGTGGATGGTTAAATTACATCAGACAAACCCCACACGTACATTTCGTGTTGAAATGAGCATTGCCAAGCCACGTCCCTGCCCAAAGCTAAGTGTGAATCAGCAGGATCACAGAGCTCTGGCTTTTGGGATAGAATCTCTGCCACATTTCTCATCCTCTAACAGAGGCAGTGTTTGAAGAGCTCGGGGCAGATTTCATTTTGGCTCAGACCCTCAGCTGAGGGCTCTCATGTTTTCTCCCCCACCCATGGACAAGCACACATGCACTCGTTTTCTGTTCTTCTCTTAGAGAAGCTCCCACTGCATCAAACAGATGGCGACTCTGGCAGACTATTTTTAATGCTGCCTAACATTCGAGCTCAGATAATGAGTGGTTTTCTGAATATCAGATGTTAATTAGTGTGAGAAATAAAAAGGGAGACAGAGAGTTTGGGTATAGTTGGGTGGTGCTGTGCTTGTATCTGAGCTCAAAGAATGAGAAAGCTGGAGTGTTTTTAAATATAGGATTTTAGGTAAGGCTTCTATCAGGGACTATGACTGATAGACCATTTATTTGATTTTTTTTGAGGAAGACCTATCTGCTTACACGTCAAGAAATATAAATTCCTTCCAGTGATTCCTACAGAGGGATACCTAAAATTTCTGGATCCTTCTTCATTTTGTTACGGACAACAAAGACCACTGGAGAGACGGGGAAAATCATAATGAAAAATTTCACATCGACCTTCTGCCTCAATAGTTCAGAAATCCTCCATGAAAGCTGCTCTTACAGAAGCAGCAGCAATTTGCACACTCCATGAAAGATACATAACTGAGTTTTACTAGAATCTTTTCTGACACACCATCCCCCAATCTCATTAGTGAAAGATTGTAATTTAGATTGTTTAAACTCTGCAGTTTCAGCCCTGACTTTGAACATTGCTCACTGAGCTGAATGAAAGACATGACCAAGTGCTAATGTATTGAAGACAGCAGATTGAAACCAGAAAAAAAGAAGTCGAAGTGGCAACTGGGGGTGCACTGGCTTCAAAAATATTTTTGCATTATTTATTTAGGAATTTTACTGGGGTAAAATAAAAGTAATCAAACAGAAGTTAAATTCTTGGAAGAAAACCCAATTATAGACAGCAGATCAGAACAGGATAATGTTCTGGATAGGGTTTGCTGTTTACAGAGAGGATAAACTGTTCTGAGGATCAAATATAGAACAGAAATTGGATTTGTAAGCTGTGTTTTTACCCATTCTATCTGAAAGCAAAATATAATGTGATTAGTTGTAAACTGGTAGGCTGCAGAGCCTGTGCACAATGGTCCTTTAGCAAAATCTCCATCACAGTCCTTAATCTGAACTCCTCTTCGAGTAGGAAAGCCAGCCCAGAGCACCAGGGCTTGTAATCCCTGCTCTTCCTGAGAAGGGTTTTTAAATCCTTGTCCTAGACCAGAGGTGGACACTGTGGATTAGGAGACAATGGCTCCTTATTTCAGAAAAAAATGTTTCAAAAAAATGCAGAACTGTTTCCAGGAAAGAAACCAGTCCCACAGAAGTGAGGGCCAGGCCAGGACCCAGGCATCCCCATCGAGCCATGCTGTCCTACTTTGCAGTCCCTGCATGCCTCATCAAAATGTTTCTTCCACTCCAAAAAGCCTCAGTTATTATTCATTCTGCTTTCCCCCCACTTCTGTCACGTTGCTTTCCAAGGCAGAGAGAACACTCCCCACTCAAATTGAATGGCTGCTCTTTGGTCTTGATGGAAACTCCTTGAAGCAGGCAAGTTAAACATTCAGAGAAGGCTGCTTTTCCTGTCATTTCTTTTTTTCTACATGTGATAGAATCATAGAATTGGCTTGGAAGGGACCTTTAAGGGTCTAGTTCAACCGCCTGCAATGAGCAGGGACATTTTCAAATTGATCAGGTTCCTCCGAGACCTGTCCAGCCTGGCCTTGAATGTTCCCAGGGATGGGCCATCCTCCATTTCAGAGGACAGAAATATGAAATCATGTTAACTGTCAGGGGAAAAAAAACCTGTTTGCAGATGCTGCATGGCTTTTCAGGAATACAGCCTTCTCCTCCTGGCACCAATCCAAGGGAAATGCAGTTAACAGGGTTTGTCTGTGGCTGATTTTCCTCATGGCATTTAGACATCCATCTGTAAGCTGAAGCAGAGGCCTCTGTTCCCCTTTCCCTCGTGGTTTGTCACTGCTGTGACTCTGCTCAGACATGGTTTGGGCTCTGCTTTCAGAAGTGACACTGACAACTGAGTGTCTTGTGTTGACTGGTCTTGCAGGAGGCCGTCATGCCACCATACAATATCAGAGTCCCTGTATCCTCTCTTTCTTCATCCCTGGAGGTTCATCCCAAGATTTTTTGGGCTGACTTGCATGACTATGCACTTTTTGGATGTGTATTATGAGGAAACCTGGAATTTCATTACAGGAAACCCTATACATGCATGATCTTAGCCCACAGCCCCAGCTGTAGGAGCTGCTGTGGTCTCCTGACTTTGGCCTCTGTAATGCAAGGTCTCAGTCTTCTCCTCAGCGAGGATATCTTCCAGCAGCAGGCATCAATGCCGGGAATGAAGTGCTGGGAGACACATCTCAGCCATGGCTTCTCACCCACAGGGACCTAAGCAAGGTGACTGTGGGTCAGAGGCAGCTGAGACAGATCTGAAGGGAGATGAAATCTGTGGATCAGACCCCCAGACAGCACCAGAAATGTATGATCACAGACACCCAGGCTGAGCAGCAAAGGCTTTGGGATGCCAGCCCAAGCAGGGCTGGGTGAGATGTTCTCCTCTCAGCCAGTACCAGCAGGGCTGCCCATCCCCACAGCTGCAGGTCACCCTCTGCGGGTCACGGGACAACCCACGTGCCCCACATGGCTGAGGTGTGGCCACCAGCCAAGTGTCCCCACATTGCCTTCTTGCTGCTGATGTCCCCCCAGTGACAGTGGACTCCGGGCAAATAGGATTCCTATACTGTGCTGGAGCCATCGACAGTGCTCAGTGCTGTCCTCCCACCCCTCTGGAACACATTCCAGTTGTGTTCCATCAGCACAACTGGCATCGACCTCGCTGGGAACACGAACCTGCAGACAGTAACAGGAACAATTGCACATTGCTACCCAACATCTGAGGCTGGCTGCTGTGTTTTAGAGCAGAAGGGAGATGCTCAGAAAAGCTCAGCAGGCTGCAGTAGAAGGAAACTTTAATAGCATGTGCTTTTTGATTAAAAAAAAAAACAACAAAAAACCAGCTGAGGACAGGCATCCTGAGATGAGTACGAAATTGCAGTGGGTGATTCACAAATCCAGTTTTAGCAAACCTAAGTAAAAATGCCAAGTATGGAAAACTAAAAGGCATGTATGGAGATAGCTCGTGGTCTAGTATCACAGCCTTTGTTTCGCTTCCCACTCTTTCACTATTGCATGGAGTAAAAGGAAACATTAAAATTCAGCCTCAGTGCGTTGAAAGCTCCTACTGCTCTCTATGAGTCAGGCCAACTTTCTTACCTTTAATGTTTGTTAATAATTTCTTTTATCTTGTCCGCTCTTGCCTGTCCTGGTCAATAATAATTGATTTCCAGAATAAGAAACCTCAATACCTGAAAGAGCACTCCTGGTACATCACAAGCCTTCACCCTCTGTTCAGCCACAATTAACATCATCTGCCCAGCTACTGCATGTACCAGTTGTCGTACTTTCCAATATTCTGCCAGCCAATTTTAGCAGCTGCCAGTCTGTCAGGATGCTGGGTTCTGCTGGGAGCAGGATTTCAGCCCTATCTGAACTCCATAGGCTATGTTTTATTGCTTTGATTGCTTCTGTGCTTTAATAACCAAGGGTCAATCACTGGGCAACAGAGACTTTTAAAACACACCCATTTCTCCAGCAGCAGTTACTGCCTGCCTCAGCAACCAAGTGCCTGCATGTTTTGTAAAGATCTTGCCTGGAGTAATTTCATCTGGGGCAGAACACAGGGAAGGTGGGTGTGAGTGTGGGTGTGGGTCACCTTGAAGTGACCACTATTGTCCTTTTCTCTGCCACAAAACCCCTGGTGCTTTGCTCAAGGGTAAGAAAGTCAGCGAAAACATCACCAGTGACAACTGAAGGCTGGAGCTTTGCTGAAGTGTCCATGCACCACCAGGGTGAACCAGCCTGGCCAGGCCTTGCTGTGCTGTCCAGACTGTCCTGGTACTTCAGCTCTCCGTGCCCTGACCTCTGAGCAGGCATTAGCAGCAGAGCATCCCCTGGGACCTCCCATGGCTTCCCCATTTCCAGTGGCAGAGGTCTGGTTGGCACCGTGGGACACCTCCAGGGGAGGGATTTTCCCTTCAGTCTGAAAGGCACCTTGGAGGAGGCGCAGGGGAACCGTGTCACACCAATGCTGGGACAATTTAGGAATCAAAGCACCGGAAAGTCAGGGCTGACAAAGTGAGGCTGCAGGCCTCATTTCCTCCTGGCACCTACACCTTTCAGAGGAGTCTTTAATTAGATGGTGACATGTTATTTTTCCAGCGTGGTCCTCACCTCATTGAACACGCAGGGCCTCAATCCAGGGAGGGCGGCTGCAGCCCCTCTGCCTCCTCCCAGCAGTCATCCCGGGTGACACATTCCTTATTTCCTGGGTGACACATTCCTTATTTCCTGGGTCACCAGCCTCGAGGCTGATCTGTGGACATGTACACCCTTTGTGCTTGCGATGGGTGGCAACAGAAACTGTGCCTGAGAACATGGGGTGGTTGTGGGGGATGGAAAATTGCATTTCCAACACTTGCAAGGAGAGGAGAATTTTGACCTTGGTGCCCCTGTTCGTCTGCAAAATATGAGTTTCTTGTTCCTCCTGAGTTTTGCCATTAGGTCAATCTCTCAAGTGCTTTTGAGCTGCTGCATCCTGAACCTGGAGGCTCTGTGGCTCTTTCTTGTGGGATGGGAGAGGAGAGGAGAGGAGAGGAGAGGGCTGCAGCGCTGGGCAGGGAAGCTGCCCCTCTCCACACCACTGCTCCCCCGCTGCAAGCCCTGCAGCCTGCAGCCATCCCATCAACACCAGCAACCTCTGGACAAGCCATCCTTGCTGCTTTTTGCTGTTCCTGCCTCTGAGAAGGAGAGCCAGACCTGCCTGCAATGAGGCACTTTACTTGCATGGCAGGTTCAAAGCCTCCACCACGGTCACTCAAAGGAACTCAGAGTTACTCTGAGAAAAGGGACACAACACTGGCAGAAGCATTCAAACCCAATCCTTTATTCTCATGTCTACACTTTCTTTTTATTCCACCCACGCTGGCAGTGGAGATACTTTTCAATGGCTATTTTTTTCCCCAATATGTCCACAGGAACAAGGCTTTTGATTTAGAGCACTGGAAGATTTGATAGTACAAAGTGCACCCAACAGAAGAGATGTGGATTTGGATTGGAAGGAGCCTCAGGGACCTCAGTCACAAGGACAGACATCCCATAAACATGCATTTATTGAAATGGGAGGCTCCTCATTTAGAGTGCTGTTGAATTCTTGAGTGTTTTTGTCTCAGAGGCAGTGTGCTGTCTCTGAATCCAACAAGACATCAAATTAGGACTCCTGGGTTCTGTTTATGGCCTGCCACTCACCCATGATAAGATACAGGGCAAGTAATTAAACATAAACAAGCTTCAGATTGCAGAGCTTAAATATTGCACAGGGGTGCAGTGAGACTGATGAGAAGTACAATAATGGTATTATCAAAATGTTTTCTAACTGCAGAAGAGATTCTCAGACTGGGAGGACCATGACCTACAAGTCCTGATGGACACAGGAGCCTTGGGGAAAACTGTGGCATGGGATTGTGTCACTGAAGGCACAGGAACAGCAGGAATAGCAAAAATGGGATCGGGCGGATGTTGTGCTCCTAGATGTGCTGCTCTGTATTGGGGCTGCCTGGTGTGTGTGGAAGAGTTGGGGGGTGAAGAGATGTTTGGGGAAGTGGGAAGGTAACAGTGGCAAATTTTATAATTCCAGGTCTGGCCTCTGACCCAACAGCAGGAACAGCTGACAGTCGGTGGGAATGAAGCTCTGCTCACTTTAAACCCAGTACAAGCTGGTATAGTCCAAAAAGCAGTGCCCTTTTACACCACCCAAGGACCTGCCCAAATCTGGGCAGTTTTCTTCCCAAATCCAGGCTCTTACACCCTTGGATTTCCAGTTGTTCTCATCCCGCAGCAAGGCTGCATTCTGAGGAGCCCCGTGCTCTCAGTTCACACACATTATTGCTCCACTTCTGAACAGCACTTGGGTCTCCAGGGCTGGCTTGCTTTATCGACAAAGACACAGGTATTACACAGGAGTAAAGAAATATTCCAGCTCAGATAAATCAAATCAGATAATTGAAATCACAGGCTGTGCCTTAAAATTAGCCCAGTGCATGCCTGAACAGGATTCCTGTCTCACTAGGAAATAACCATCCTTTTTCTTCATTTTTTCCCTTTGCTGCTGTCCCCTTTGGAAGGTGATCTTCAGTAAATACTGCAATTCCAGAGATATTATGGACCTTTTCTGCATTGCAACAGGGCTGCCGAGGTAGGTCTGTCATTTGTGACATTCATTTCACTTTTGTTTCTTTCCTTTGGGAGCAATTTAAAGACAGGCCCCCAAATGATTTATTTAGCTGCTATTCAGGCTTGCCTCTCGTTCCAGTCTGCTGGAAGAAGAAACTGGGGCAATCCAGAGCTGGAAAAGTGTGGAGGCAGGGAATTGAGCCACCTCAGTGTTGGCTGCACACGAGGAACACAGTGGAACAGAGTAGAAAGAGGAGAAACAATCTAAAATAAAAGCAAGAGAAGAAGCCCAGCCCTGAGTACACACAGGCTGGGCACATCTAACACTTATATATCAGTACTACATTTTTGCCCATATTGAGTGAAATTCAGCCACGTGTTTAGACCCTGTTTTTTAGGGGAAAAATTGGGGCCAGCAAGAAGTATTGCCACTAGGTAATAAGCTTTCCCTTTAGAAGCAGTACAATCTAGTCCCAGATATGGGATAGTCAAACACAAAGTACCCCAGCTGAACCATTTTATAGAGCATAAATATCCCCAAATCCATTGCCCAGGCCATGTATTTCCTAATTTATGTTGTCTTGCAAAGTCCCTGTATCCCTCCTGCTGTAATTTTCCATTTGGGGAAAATCCAAAGAGGATTTGTTTCCTTCAGCCTAAAGAGCAGTATCCAGCTGAAACCTCTGATTTGAGAGGGGTCCAGGGGCAGGGGTGGGTGTGTGGGAGAGGCCAGGATGTGGTGGAGAGTGGCTCGGTGTAACATCCATCCATCCATCCATCCATCCATCCATCCATCCCTCCATCCATCCATCCATCCATCCATCCATCCACCCATCCACCTCTGCAACACCTCCAGGCAGTGGAGCAGGGGGAGGGAAGCCCCTAAGTCACCTCTAGAACCCTCAATCACCTCTAGAACCCTTAATCACCTCCAGAAAGGGGAATCTGCTGTCTGCATAAGGACCTGGAGCAGCACAGGCTGGATGCAATAAGGCAAAGTCTTTATCTCTGGGCACAAAACTTTACAATACAGGAAAAATGCAGGAGAAAAATAAGCCACTCTTTTAATCATGGTTTTATTGCATGACTCCAGCTCTGAGGATTGAAAGATAAAATTGAATTTGCATAAGCTGCTGGATAGAATTAATGCCCTTTGCTGTTTGTTCTATTTCCTCCCATTTGACATTAGAGAGGTTAGTAACTCTCATTTTCCTATGATGTCAAATACTTCCACTCCATCACCCAGGAAACTTTGTTTAGCAGTTTTAGTCATTCACAATCAGGGTGTTCACTGCATATTTGGCATTTTATTTTCATCAGAAGCTTTTCAAAGGAAAATTGCATTTCAACCAGGATCCTGGAGCCAAAGTAAACCTCCAAGGTTTACATCTGAGCCTATGAGATCACCCTTAGCTTATACTTAGCTTTTAAATACTTATCACAGTATTTAAAAAAGAAAAAGACCCCATATTCAGCAAGTTGTTTGTTTTGTTTGTTTTGGTAAATGAGTAACTAAATAATCTCAAGGCATTCGTAGTATCAAAAGTAATTTGTGTAGTGCGAGTCAATACATAGCTGCTGAGTCAATGTACCACAAACCACAGCTTTTTAACAGAAATTATTAGTCAATGAGTCAAGAGAACAAATGAATTAGCAGGGAGCAAGGTCTGCTCTTGAGATCAACAATGATCACACTTCACGTTTCACATGGGTGAAGCACCAAGCCTGCCCTGTCCTGGGCTTTGACTCTTTCTGCTCTGAGGTAACAGAGGTGCCAGACACTCCTAGGCCAGGCCAGGAGCAAGGGGAAAAGATGCATCTGCAGGAGAGAAGGTGGCTCTGCATCACATGCAGCAGCACAGAATTGCAGCTGGCATTTCTAGGTCAAACAATCCCCTTTGGAACTTGCTCTTCAGGAACACGACCATCTCCCTGCTGACAGCAGACAATTGCATGGTGTCCATTGATCCCACGATGCCAGCAAACACAGAGAGGTAAGCCCTGCTGCCCCCTGCTCCTCACAAACAGGGTCAGGCCCAAGGGGAAGGGAGGTGGTTGCCTGCAGAAGCCTTTTGTGTGCAGTGGGAGGTGAGCAGCTCCCCGGAGGGAGGGGATGACAGCAAGAAATGCCTGCTGGCCTGTAACACTAGTGCTGGTTTGGGAGATTTTTACTTGTTCTTAAAGCAGGAGTGATTGTCTGAGGAAACAAACACTGCTTTTAGGTGTTTAATGTAGAAGATCTGTTCCCATCCCTCTCTGTTTGCTGTCAAGCTCTGAGCCCCTTTGTTCCCCCGATCTTGATTGCTCTGCCAGGGCACAACCAGCAGATTTCTTGAAAAGCAAACTCAAAACCTGTGATGAGACCTGAGTTTAGGTCTCTTCCATGCTGGCTTTGGCCCATATTTCATTATGACTTATCACTGCTGTTACTCTTATTGACACCATGTGATGGAGCCCCAGCAGCTGGGAGGAGCTCCTGCACAGGACGATGCAAAACACAGAGCAAAAAGATGTTGTGGCTGCTCCACCCCTGGAAGTGTCCAAGGCCAGGCTGGATGGGGCCCTGAGCAACCTGGGATGGTGGAAGGTGTCCCTGCCCATGGCAGGGGGTTGGAACTGCATGATCTTTAAAGTCCCTTCTAACACAAACCATTCTATGGTTCTGTGGTTCTGTTTCCAGTAAATCAGAGGGTTGTGTGTTCAGAAAAAAATGCCTATTGCTTGTTCAAACTCACAGGTTTTAAGAGAGCTTAGAATATATTCAGATACTTCTTTGTACTTCTCGGGGAGTACGGATGTGGAATAGGAACTGCATTTTGAGTGTAGCTAACATCAACCCTCTCTGACTCTTCCAGGTCTCCATACAAAGTGATTCCTGTCGTGACTGAGCAGCTCTCAGGTAAAATGACCCTTTTGAACTGAATCTACTGAAGCTGAATTAACTAAAGCTGAATTTGCAAACATTTGCATGTGGAAATTATGTGGCCGTGATGCAAAAACCCCGAGATGTCGGTGTCATGGTTGTAGCTGCAGCAGAATAAGAAGTGTTTGATCGCAGTGTTCTGCAGGAAAGCTTAAAAAATGTGCCCAGATGTCAGTGAATTTCAGTGAATGGCTGAGGTCCAGGGGACTTTCCCAGTGCCTCGCTCTGGTCTGACTCAGCACCCCTGATGCCCTGGGGAAAGTCTTGCAGGGAGCAGTGGGGTTTTTTCAGGCAAGAGAAATGAAAGCCTGTCCTGCAGTGTTTTGTTAAACTCTCCCGTTCCTCAGCAAAGCTCTGCTGGAAAGCTGAGCACAACATTTGAGCCCCATGTTATTTCCAAATGGCTGAGGAGAGAACACAATTTCTCTTGTGGGCATGGTAGCTCTAAGTGTGATAAATATTTAAATTCACCTGACACAATTAAAGAAGGCCTGGGTGAAAGAACACATCTGGAGCACGTTCCCAGCCACAGCACTGCTGTTGTACTCCACAGGCAGGGATGAAGTGCCACTCCTCCCACCTCTCTCTGCCTGCCAGTATCCTGCTCAGGCTGGTAGCTCTCAGACACTGGAGCAGAGCATTGGCTTGGGGCAATTCCTGTCGAGCATCTGGCTCATGGTTTCTCTCATCTGTGCAGCTTCAGAGTCTCCTGCCACTCACGTCAGGGCAGCCTGAGCCTGTGCGCTCTGGAGCCACAGGGACAGGCTGGCTGCTGTGGCAGGGCTGCAGGAGGAGAGGGGACATCAGCTGGGGACACTCTTTGGAGCAGTCAGATGGGAAGACAGGAGAGACAAAGGGCGAGAGGTTATGATTGTCCTGGAAACACAGTGCACAGGCAGAACAGGAGTGAGACAGAAAGCCTGGGGCTGGAAAAAGCAGTGTGCAGGAGCCGTGAGTCTGTTGGGATAGGAGAGACAAGGTTTTGCTGGTCCCACCTCGTCTTGTGGCTTAGGGTCCTGAATTGTGGAAGAAAACAGAGAGTCTGATAGCACTGCCTTCTTCTAGAAGGGGAGGCACAGGGAACTGAGGCTGCTCTCTGAGGCATCTGCATTGGCAATGATGCCATGATGATTTTCTGCCTTTTCTTTATACACTTTTATATAGCTTTTATGTATCCTCAGTGCTCTTAGCATGCATACTTGTAATTCCTTAAGTTTGATAACTCAGCATAAACCTAATATTCCATTAAACTATGAGACCAAACATCCTGGAGGCCTTGCTCCTGGAGGCCAGAAAGCCTTATGCTATCCTGGGAAACCAAGGTCCTCTCTAGAAGACATCCTATAAACTAAAACAGGCCCATCCAGGAGGGAATTCCTCAGGATGGGAGGTTCATTCAAGTCTCTCACTGGGGAACCTTTGATAGATTTGCTGATTTGCAAGGTCTATAAATTGTATAGGTGATCTGTTGTGTGGGTGCATTTCAGCGCATTCCACCTTGGCAAAGCAGTGCACCTCAAGGATCCTTATTAAATACCCAGGTAAAAACCCCTTTTTCCCTTAACTGTGTCTGGCTTTTAGTTTTAAGACCAAGAAAAGGCAACAGCAGAAACATCTGGAAAGGAGGATATGGGGAAGACAGAGAGGCAACAGCAGCAGCAGGGAGATCGTGCACACAGGGGGCAAAGGTGAACAGAGAGCACAGAGAGCACAGAGGGTAGGGAACAGGGAAGGACTTACCCACAGTAAGACGTGTGACAAGCCATAAACAGGTCCTATGTCAGTGATTGCCAGAAGGAGGTAGTCAAAGCCAGGGGACACGTGTGGCTGCAAAGGGAAAGAAGCTGTCTGCCAAATTATTTCCTTATTGTGCAAACTCTGCTGCAGCAGCATCACTCTCCTGGGCTGGGAGGAGGCTGTTTGCATTATCACATCAGAAAAGGTGGGGTGCAGCACGTAGCTCTGTGTCCCAGCTGGGGTGAGTAACCAGTCTCCATTTGCCCCACGACAGAGAAATGGGGCCAGCATGGCTCCACCAGGGAATGCCACTGAGTTATACCAGCTGGGAAGCTGACTGAGGGGCTTTCTAGAAAATCTACTCTTTTTTTAATGTATTTTTTTAATTCCCCTAACGTGAAGCTAACAGTATATTTTTATAGGACCATGGATGACTTTTCACACTCTCCCAAGGCCCTCATTTTTCATTCCCAGCTGACAGCACATGGCTCTGCTTTGTGCAGAGAACAGCTCACTGTGTCAGCAAGATCTCTCTTCCCTCCCTGCGTTTTATAAAACAAGGATTTCCAAAGATCTGAGCTAAAAAGGGCAGGAAAAATTCTGGCCACAGATTGTCAAAACATAAGAGAGAGTCTGCTATGGAAAGAGGAAGAAAGTTGAGCTGAGTGTGATGGAACTAATGTTCCTTGGTATCTTTTTCTCTTTCACATGGCTTGTCATTAATCTTAAGCATTCCTGACATTTTGCTGACAGTAGGAAGAATAAACAGAGTGGGAAATTGTGCCTCTTCATTAAAAGAAAAAAACTCCAGCTCTGTTCTAGCCTTCACTTCTCAGACAACTCTGCCTGCGTGATTCTGCTTCCCAAAGCAACTCATCCAAACACGTGCCAGAAAGGGGGTCACCCCACTTTTCACAGTGGTGGGAGGTAATGCACCTCTTTTCAGGAGTCTCCCAGGCAGCTGCAGAAGAATGACACAGGCAACAAAGGCTGTAAAAGGTGGGACTGGGAAATACAATCCTTTGGGAGGAAAAATATAACCAGTGGCTTCTGTCCAGCAGACGAGATACCCACTGGAGTCCTGCTAAGAAAGGGTTGGAAATAAAACGGTGATTATTCCAGAGAGTGTTGGATGCAGTGGTGATCATTGTGTCAGGGGTCAGCTGCCTGTTAGGGTTAGGATTGGGGTTAGGGTTGGGATTAGGATCAGGGTTAGGGTTAGGGGAGGCCTGAGCTGGCTGCCTCTGAGCCCGTGGAGCTTCTGGATCACATCCTGTCCCTCCTCCTGTGGCCTTGGAGGAGAAGCCACTTGGCCATCCAAGCAGAGCCTAAAGTTTTAGTGCCAAGCCTTTCTCTTTTTTGTGCTTGAATTTCCAAGCCCATTGATTGAGCGTCCTCTCCTCCCTGACAGCAGAAGTGCTCTGGTCTGTGTCCTCCTTTTGGAACTGGCTCAAATCTCACAAACCCACTGCTATGTTGTGGCTGTGATTAGTAGGGTTCAGACACTCTGCAGTTTGCTGGAGATGACAATTAAATGAACAAACCCTATTAGCAGCATGCTCTTGAGGAATGAATTTGAAGTCTGACACATTTCTGATAGTGCAGAGTAAGGAGCTGTTGTGGGAGGTCAAGTGAGCCTGACCCACTGCAGTCCTGAACAGGCAGGGAAAACTTCAGAGAGTGAAGGTTGCCCCAAAGTTACGGCAGCAAAGCCCAGCAGTGGCTGCACTAGAGATCTGCAGAGATGCTTTTTCCCCCTGGATGATTCAACACCCAAGATCTTGTGCAGATTGGTATTGGTAAAACGACAGAAGCTTGTCACTGTGTCCAAATCTTCTTATTCTGGCACCTCTCTCTTCTCCTTTCGGAGTCTTGTTCACGCTCGCAGCTCAGGCAAGACTGAGGAGGCAGAGACTGGGAGAGAAAAATCCTCCTCCCACCTGCTGCTCCTTACGTGCATCCCCACATGGCTGCGTGCATCGGGATGTGGCCAACTGCTCGGGATTGCTCACCTGATGGGGAATTTGCACGCAGCAGCCCAAATTACCCTGAGCTGTGAATTACATGAATCTGGGGCTCGATATGACAGATTCATGGACGTGGGCTTGGGCTTGAAGCACACCCCTTCCCAAGGCTTTTGTCCACCTGGCTGCTTGTGGGTTTTTTTTAATTACTCTGACTGACCAGGTCCAAACAAACCATGGAAAGAGAAATACAGACAGAAGCTTGAGCCAGAGGCAGAAGCATTTGTGAGAAATAGGGCAGGAATTCACCAGCCTGATGCTGGCAAGGAGAGGGAGATGCCCATGCCCTCCCAGCCTTGCTTGGCCACAGCAGAAAAGACAGGGGGAAGCCAAGCCAGCCCCCCAACCCCACGGACTCCTTGCCTGCAGCCTGTTGAGGCTGGCAGGGTGGCGAGGGGAGCCAGAAAGAGCGGGAGGGTGGAGGTGGCTCCCTGGCCGTGAACCCAGCGGGTGAGAGGGTAGAGGAAGAGGCAGTGCTGAGCAGGGCGGTGCGAGGCAGAGGGTGCCTGCCAGTGGGTAATAAACCATCTGTGCCAGTGCAGGGTCACCTGAGCTGCTCAGCCTGCACTGGTGCCAGCCTGGCAGGGAAGGTGTGCTCTCCCTGCCAGCCTCCGACCCGGCCGCGGCGGGAAGCGCAGGAAAAAATGCTGCAGCCATATTCCCCCGCACCTGCTTTCTTCCCAGAACCTGCTGGGGACCAGGCAGAATGGCTCCTTTCTCCGTGGTGTCCTGGCCAAGCTCCCTGCTGAGCTTGGCAGAGGCCGTCGGGCAAAGAGCCGGAGTCGCTGTGCCCGCAGCGAGCAGGGCAATGAGCCATGGGGAGCCTGGGGAAGCCTGAGCTGGCCTGTCCCCTGCCCTGCATTAACCACTGCAGCACCTTCTGCAGGGGGAGAGGGTTGGAATTGTCATTTGTCAGCTGTAAAACCCCCAGAGTGTTGTGCAAACACTCGGCTTGCTGAACACCTGCCTTTGTAAACACTGAGCACTCACGGTGCCAGAGGGAGGTGAGGGGAGAAGAGAGTTGCTGGGGTTTTTTTGGGATGCTGCAACAGGACCCTCAGCAAAGTGCCCAGAGCTGCTGCCAGGGCTGCTTGCAGTAGGATTTCCTTTTCACGGAGGGAATCACGGCAAAACAAACGAAGCAACCCGAGGGAAAAGGTGTCTGTGTGCACCTGGGGCATCAGCCCTGCCCAGAGGTATAAAAAAAAGAAGGCAGAGGGTAATGAAGGGAGCAAAAGCACCCTTAAACCTCCTGTTCTACAAAGAAGGGGACAAGGGAGACTAAACAACGTCAGAGCAACGTCTCATTTTCTTCAGAAACAGGGGTTACCAGAGGTCTTCCCCTCGGAAAGGAACAGGGCAGAGAAATGGATCTTTGTCTCTTTAAGATGAGACGAACTGCCACTCTTAGTCATATATCTTTACTGCACCCTAGGGTTATAAAAACATACATCTTCATTTTGAAAGTCTTTTATTACATCCATAAACATCAGATTGCAGCTGACTGTTCCCTGGATGAGAATTTCCTAGTACTCCAAGTGAGTTTTGACAGGGGGAGGGAGTGAAAGTAAGATTGTTGGGGTTTTTTTTTTCACTGGAACAGTGTTTATAGGGAACTCTCTGTCAGTCTCTGGCACGCTCCAGCCACTGTCAGAGGGCTGAGCAGCACTGAGGGGAGAGGACACGGGTTTCTCTGCTTATTTTCACTGTCGGACTCGGTGCCATCCCAGGTGCTGCACACGGTAAGTTCTCCTCCTCTCTTAAATAGGACGCGGCGTTTGCTTTGTTTCAGCGCTTGGGTTTTGTGAGAAAACTGGAAAATGGGTCTCTGTGAGAAGAACCAATCTCTTCGTTTTCTCTGCTAGCCACTCCGCTGGGAGTTGGAAAAAAAGGAAGAGGAAAAAAAAAAGAAAAAAAGAGGGAATTAGATCTGAGACTTTCTGAGCACAGAATGCTCGCTCCAGTTTTGAGACACAGGGGGTGACAGCCAAATTGTTTTGACCAGCGATGTGAATGCTCTTGACAAGTGTTGCTGACATCTCTAATAGCCGAAGAATTGCAAATCCTTTCAACAGGTACAAGAGATATTATTTAGAAATAAATAGTAAATGCTGGGCTGTATTTCTGCCTGATGTGTTTTGCCTGGGTGATTGCACTTGTGAGGCATGGTGTTCCCTTGGGGAAGGACAAGAAGTATCTGCAGGAATGCCATCGGGGTGTTTCTGTGTAGGGTATAAATAGGTGTTCTGTAATCTGCAGTGTGTTTATGAGTGCACTCAATGTTTCCTTTCCTTGAGCACATCCCCAGTGCAGGAATGACTGCAGCACAGGGCAGTTTGCATTAGCTGGTGGGGGAAAGAGGGAACAACCCCAAAACAGAAGCTCAGGGCTCAGCAAAGGTGATTTGTGCTTCCCCTGTCTGTGTGGACACAATAAAAGATGGGAAAACATTGCTGTCATACTTCTTCCTTCCTAAAGTGTGCTGTCCCTCCAAATCTAGGGTCCTGCTTTGAGGATTGTTTGCTTTTCCCTGTGTTAGTGATTGCAATCCTGTGATTATCTTGGGAAGAGGCTGAGGCTTCATCAGGCTGACTTTCCAGAGCCAGCAGAAGATCCCGAGAGCCGGAGCTGGCAGCGGGAGCTGGGGAGCTGCTGCCAGGAGGGCTCCCAGCGTGGCCACTGCTGCAGGAGCTCAGGGAACAATGGGATCTTGACAGGACCCCTGTGGCAGCTCTGTCCAAGCTGTGTTCTCGAGGGAAAAGGGGCTGGGAAACTTGTACCCTGCTGTGTCCATCCCACGAAGCAGGAAGGGCAGACCTCATTCTGCAGGGACAGCACTTCGTCATCTCATGTTGGCCCGGAGTTTATGCATAGCAGCACAATCCTTAGGAATTTGCACCAGAAAAATCGGTCTCTGCGATAAAACTGAAAGGCAAGATGGGTTTTATTTTGTGTCCACGAGCTGTGGTGCTGCTCATGTGCACTCTGTCACAGTGTGCTGATGGTGTAGAGACACTGACTGCAAGCAGGAACTTTCAAAAGCCAGTTGTGATTCTGGGTGTCCCACCCAAGGTATGTGAAAGGGGCCTCCTCTCCAGAAAGTGCTGCCTCAAAAAAAAAAGCCACCCCTCAGAGATCCAGCCTCCCAAAAATAAAACCTCTGAGAAACCTTGACTGTAATCAGCAGGAAGAGAAGGCAGGTGAGACTAGGAGTCATTGCCAAACCCCGATATTGTACAAAGGACCAAAACAATCTTTTGGCCTCACCACGAGAACTGGAAGCCTGGGGACACCACTTTGCAGAAGGGTTGAGGGTGTCTTCTTTCCTCTCCTCTTTTCTATCGTGCCTCCCTTCTATTTTTTTCAGAGAAAGAAGAATTGTTCCAGAATTTATTGGGACAGATTGCTGAGCAGTTCTCGAGGTAAGAAACTGAACATCATTATTAATTTAAAATGCTATTTCTTTTATCAGCCTGAAGTGAAATTTTCACAGGAGGCAGAGGGGCATTTAAGACGTCTTTCAAATCCCACTCTGCCTGCCAGATTTAGGTCTGGGACACGTTATTTCCTGCTGACAGCATCACAGTAGCTTAAACCAAAAGCGATTTTGGTGATTATCTTTGATCTAAAAAGGAGATCAAGTAGTAAATGCTCCTTTCCTCTTAGGAAGCAAAAGAAATGCTTCTTCGCTGAACAGTCAAATCATCAGATTTGTTTCATTTTCCCCTTTATCACCCAAAAATGTCTCTCCTCTGAGAGGATTTCTCAACATCTGTGTAGCTGCTTATTTAGTCCCAGCTGGTTTCAATAAGGCAGATCAGTCCCAGCACAGCCCAGCAAATCAGCAGCGTACCTCGACAGGAGGGGAGGAGGTTTCAGAGTGTGCAGACTCCAAGACGCTGCTCTGAGATGAAGAATTATCAATTTAACTTGGCTTCCCTCGGGGGGGGTACAGTAGCAAGTCACTGCTGAGAGAGGGGGAGATGAAGTGTTGTAGAGCCACAGGACATTCCCAGGGCCATAAAAAAAACCCCAACTTGTTAATTTTTCTGAAAATTAAACCCACGTGTATTTTCTGCCCAAATGTTAGCATTTCCATGGAAAATCTGCTTTTCCTTATGGCAAACGTGGCCAGGCAGATCAGTCATAGATACACAAAAATGGACATTTCTAGCTCAAGATCTTAGCACCTAGGGTAGGTAGAGCATTAAATGTATAACATTAATACATGAGGGTTTTCTTTCCAGGGTTTTTAAAATCAATGAGCTGAAAACGGAAGTAGCTAATCACTTGGCAATGCTGGAGAAAAAGGTTGAATGTGAGTGTCCCTTTATTCCTATCACAGTGGGAACCGGTGCCTTGCTGTGCCCTCTGATCTGTCCTGCTCCTCACAGCCCCTCCACTTTCTCTAACCCCTTGTAATTTGGCCAACTTTGAGCCCAAAAGGCCACAGGTCAGGCATGGGGGTGATGGGAACCCGTGGTGGCATTGGCACGGGGACCAGGGTGGGCTGGCTGGTGCTGCCAGCATCCAGAGCACCTCCTGTCCTCCCTCTGAGGGGCTGCTGAGCCCTCCACTGAGCTTTGGGGCCTGGGGCCACGTCCTGCTGTTCCCATGTGCCTGTGGCAGAGGGTCTCCACCACCCACCTCCCCATCTCCCCCTCCCAGCCCAGCCCTCCCGTGTCCCCCATGGCCCTGGTGTCTGTCACCTCCCTGTACCCAGCAGTGACCGCCCCCTCCCTCAGCACTCCCTGACCCTCCGATGCTGGGGAACCTGATCCCACCCTCACTGGGGCATTTGGTCCCTAATTCCCGGGGGTAACACCCTCCTTCTGCTGTCAGCCGCATCCTTGCAGTGTCACACCACCACATTGTTACTGTGCCACAGCCAGGTTAAATTTAACTAATCAACAAGCTCCTTTTCTGGTTTTGGGGGTCGTTTTGTTTCCCTCTGTGCAGCCTCTGAGTTGTTTTGGTACATTATGCAGAACACAGGTCCCAGAGAGGCAGGGAAGGGGGATGAACAAGGTGCTGCCATCCAGTTTTGACCCCAAAGGCCACATCCTTGTGGGTGCTCAGCATTGAAGTCAGGAGCAGGGAGAGCCTTTCCCAGCACTACAGCTGCAGAAAGCACTTTCCCACTAGGGCTGGCTGGGAAAAAAACGGGTTTCTGGTTCATGGAAGAAGTTGTTTTCCTGAAACTTCCCCTGACCAGAAGCTACCTTGACCCTGCAGCTGCTTGGGGAGCCTGACCCCTTTGTCAGCAGGGAGAGCAAGAAATGTCCTTATTTGAAGAGCAGCTGCAGGGAAACCTCTCCCTGTGGCCACCCCAGCCTCAGGCTCCTGGTGCTGAGGGATGTCCATGGAGGGGACAACCTGCAGCTTACCTGCCCCTCAGAAAGGAACCCAGGTATGAATTCCTCCCTGTCTGTTTGGCTGCTGCTTCTCCCAAGGCTCTGCTGGTTTACTCTTTGACCCAAATAAAAAGAGAAAAGAAAAACCAGCTCAGTCACTCTGCATTTTCAGTGAAACTTCTGACCAACTCCACTCCTCAGGGCTAAATGCCATGGATTAGAGCAAATGAGGTAAGCCTGTGGGCCTTTGTATTCCCTTGGCAGCCCAAGCAAGCAACTATCCCAGCCAGCTAGGGGCTGCTTTTGGCCTCTGGTGACCCTCTGGGATCCCTGGCACACGCTCTGCCTCTCAGCACTGGCAGTGGAGGGAGATAACCGAGGCATTCATGCCATTCCTGGCAGGAAAAAGTTGAGCACTCGCCCACTCCAGCACTTTATTGCTGGTTTAGGGAAGGCAGCCTGCCCGGAGCTGCTGTGCCATGCAGGTGGACTGAATTCCCTGCTGCCCAAAGGAGGGTTCTCCCCCTGCATGGGTCCCACTGCTGGTGGAATCAGCAGCTGATGGAGCAATCTGCTGCCACTCTGCCTGAGCGCTGCCCGTCCTGGCTCCAGCAGCCTCAGCCTGTGGCAAGGAGCTCCCTGGGCTGCCTGTCTGCAAGTGCACCCATCTGCTCCAAATCAGACCTGCAGGGTTTGCAACGGAGCCCACTCTGCAGCATTCTGAAGTAATTCCCTGGGCTGTCATGGTTGAGAGGCAAAACCGTGGGAGAAAGGGAGTGTCCGACCTCCCTGCTCGAGCTGGGCTCCCAGAGGTTGCTCTAAGAGCCATGTTTCATGCTGGATTCAGCCCAAGGATTTCTTTAGACAGCACAGGGTCTTTTCAGATGGTGTTTCTTGCTGCAGAATAATATAATGGACCCTTAATCAGTGCACATGACAAGGCCATTTATCATTTGCAAGCCAAATGTGGAAAGAATTGGGCTTTTATTTTGCCTTTTCTCCTGCCTCCTTCAGAGATCCCTTTTCCACCACTTTCACATGTGCTCTCCAGGATTTCTTGCCCAGAGGGGACGTGTGTGTGGGGGTAAGTGCTCATGACAGCACTACATCTGCACCTCACATGAAGTGTTCTCAGCTTCCTTCCCATTCCTGCCTAGAGACTGCACCAGAGATGTGTTTTTCAAGGAGCCAAATCTTTCAGCTGATTTTTAAATCCCAGCTAAAGCTTGTCACTTCCCCTTGGAAAATGAGTCCATGCAGAGCAAGCACTGGGAATGCTTTGTCCTGTGGCTTGACTGACTCTGCACAGCAGCCCACACATGGATAAGGAGGCTGGCAAAAAAACCCCTTTGCAATCCGTAAGCGTTTCACATCTACCTTAAGAAAATAATTATGTAAATTCTCTGCTCCCCCAGAGAGATTTGGGATGAAAACTAAAGAGATGCAACTCGAAAAAATGCTCAGGGCTGCCATTCTGCACCAGAGCTCCTCTTCTCCCTGCAGTTGCCTGCCCCACTTCCCTGTCACTGTGCTAACTCTGCTTGGCTCCCACTGCTTCAAGTAGGCACTGGCCACCCTTTAGACATCTTGGCAAATGGGCTGCCCGGGAATTTCTCCCAGGTGAAGGCACCCCGGTGGCAGATAGCAGCACAGGGCCTGCAGCTGATCATCAGCTGTAGAAAAAAGCACCCCAAAAAGTGCAGGCAGGTATCCAGGATGAAGATATCCAAATCAGCAGGACAGCAGCTTGCCTGTATCACCACGCTGTGCTCACCCAAAGAAGCTGGCTGTAACAATGATAGACCAAAAACCATAAATTCCTAAACGGGCTTTTTAAGTGGAGGGCATCCCTGTCATAAATCAACCCCCTTTTCCTTTCCTCTCCTAATCCGTGGCATTCTGGGTTTAGCTCACACGCATCTCTCCCTTTTCCCCGTTCCAGCTGCAATCTTTGTTGTTACTCCTATAAGGAAAACAAACCCCGAGGTCTCTGCTTATCTCCAGAGCTGTGCCCTTCAAGGCGGGGTTTTATCACTTACATGCTGCTCTCCAGATAAGTGTGATCCAGACTGTGATTTTTCTAAGAAAGTTGCAGAACACTGATTGTCCCGGCTGCGCGTTCCCTTGAGTTCCCCGAGCCACGGCTCATCCCTGCAAACAAGGAGATCAGAAAACAAACGAGCTGTGAAATGATGGCATGTGAATGACATGTACCCCATCAATGGTGCCGTGTCCCTGATCACGCTGGTGGTTCAACGAGGGGGAAAGAAAAGGGAGAATTATTCTCATAACCTCACTGCGTTGGGCTCTCTTCGGAATACGTGAGAATAAAGCGCCCTGCTGCGTGAAAAGGCAATCAAACTTTTTGCCTCGTGGCTCTCACAATTGCATGCGGAAGGCAAATATAGGATTTTCTGTGCCGCGTGTAGAAATAACCTTTGATTACAGAATTGATCGGCAAAAAGAAGTGACAGGTTTTCAATACTTAAAAAAAAAAAAAAAGAGAGAGAGAGAAATCCATCATCAGAGCCAAATTTTCAACATTTTTCTCTCCCTCCTGCATTCTTACTTTGGTTTTTCTGTATCCAGCAATTCCTCTCAGAGCTCCTTAATGCTCTGCACGAACTTTAGAATTAAAACCTTTTATCTTAATGGGAATTCTAATCCTACCGGGACGTGTTTGCATAGCCGTGCTTATCATCCCATCACGGGAGGGGTTTATTTTATGCTCAGGATTTCCTCTGATTCGTGCTCCACAGCCGAGAAGCGAAGGCAGCAGAAGAGCTGCCTGCTGCTGAGGAAAAGCCGAGATGCTATAGCCATTCAGTGAATTAAAACGCTGTGGCTGTTGTCTGCATTGGCAGCAGAGAATTCCTGTGGGTTTCCAAGATCTCTGGCTTTGGCAGCACCTGCACGTGGGAGAGCCGAGGCAGCCTGTGAGAGCTGGCTGCCTCGCTGGATAACCCCACTGGCAGAGCTCTCTGCAATTTTGCACCATTGTGAAACGAGATCCTGCGACTTTTCGCCATGGTAACACCCCTGTTGTTTTTCCTTTGTTGGCAGTGGAAGGCCTGAAAGTGGTGGAGATTGAGAAATGCAAGCGTGACATTAAAAAGATGAGGGAGGAAATGGCAGCGAGAAGCAGCAGGTAAGTTCTGCTTGGGATGTAACCACAGGAATAAGTGTCTGGTTTCAAACCCTAATGCAACATTTCCACAGAATTATCTCCTGGGCTTAGAAGTAAAAGAGTGAGGAAACCAACAACCATCAAGGACAGTGGCTTTAATTTAACATTTGAAGATTTATAGCCATTCACCAGTTAAATTAGCTTGGGCCATGGGAATAGAGAAAAAGGTCTTGGGAGTTATTTGTCACCATACAGAATGGGAATTCCTCATCCAGATTTAACGGGAGAGAGAGAATGGGAAAAGAACTTCTGCACAGTGCAGCCTTTGGTTGGGAACCAGCTAACACTCAAATCAGCTCCAATATATTCTGGGAAATTACCAGATAAATATGTAGCAGCTCCTCTAATTATGATCTCATGCTATTATAAATCATCCGTTTCAAATTCAATGAGAAATTGGGAATTTACTTTCTAATGCAAGGGCTCACTGTGGTGGTGGAGCTTGGTTTTGCTGTGATTAAAACAACAGCAGAAAAAATTGCATTTTGTACGGTGCGTGGTCTCAGCTGGAAAATGCCCCCCCCCCGTGTCACTGAAGTGCCCCACTAGGACAAACAAATGATCACTGTGAGGTTGGGAATACTCCTGGGAAGGTTGATGGAGAGGAATATACCATGCTGCTCAAAATGTGGGTGAAGGGGATTTTTCTCAGCAAATGTGACTACGCTGTCTTGACAGTCTCTCATGGGGTCAAATTGTCTGACCTTTAATCAAAACTGTTTCCTACTGAGGGCAATGGGAGACGTGCTAAAAGATTCAGGCTTAATAATCACTCGCATTTATAAATGTTGCCATCCAGATATGTCAGGAGGCACAATGATAATTCATTCCCATTAAGTCCAAGGCCCAATTCAGCTGTCATGTTAGCATAAACGCAGAGTAACACTATTAACCTCAGCTGTGTGCCTCAGATTTATCCCAGCAGGATGGAATGCAGCTTGCCCTGTGACTTGCATCATTTCTTGTTGGGGTGTGTGGGGAGATCTCGTTAGAAAAATCCGACCCCAGGCTGGCAGCAAATGCGAGACCGTGTGTGCTGATTTGTGCTGGGTGCGAGGTGCGAAACGTGTGTGCCCATGTGTCTTTCCTTCAGCTGTGGCAGGGAGCTGGCAGAGCTGAACAGTGATGCACAGGCGGACAGGGAATTAGGTCCAAAAAAAGAAGTTACGGCAATTTCGTGTTCGCTCAGGTGCCGCCACAGCACATCAGGAAGTACGAGACTGTCCCAGCAGCCATGACTCATTCCCATTCCAGATCCTGTCACCTTCCAATCTGTATTTTGTGGTGTAAACAACAACCTGTTAACAAGAAAAGCCAGAATGGGGAGTGTTCCCTCTGCTCAGTGCAGCCAGCTCCAGCTGGGGTGTCACCTTCACCGAGGGCTTGTGCTGAGATGTGACAGGCTCCAAAAGCCAGAGACCAGCACGGGGTGTGAGGCTGGAAAGCTGTGGTAAAAGTGAGTGTGGGCTCAGCTGGGCACAGACACCCACCCTGGCTTGCTCTGAGCTCACACTCACAGCTGCTCCCGCTGGAGCAGGAGCGGGACTCGCTCTGCTCAGCATCACTTTGGTGCTGTGTCCATATGGCTCTCTCACAGCTCTTTGTGGTTACCTTGAGCTGCATCTTCCTCCTCCCAGCTGCACAAAAGTCCCTCGTGCTTGCCCAGAATTCTGCCCATGATTATCTGCAGCCTGTGGGTTTGGGTCCCAAAGCAGCAGCTAGATGTGGGTACAAGACTGAGGACGCTCCTTGGTGGCTCCCATCAGGAGATGCTGAGGAATGAGCTGTGGTTCCCTATTCCCAAGCCACCACAGCCCCATGGGAGCTGTGCCACCAGCCTGTGGTGACCCCAACCGAGGGATGCTTCATTCCAGGGTGGCTGAGCAAGCCCTCTCCCATTGGCATGAGGTATGTGTGGGAACAGAGGCATCCCAGGGAAGTGGAAATGTATTTGCTCTCATTTTGACTTGTCATCCCTTGTGCAGTGTCGTTTGCTAGATGATGCGTTGTGGCTGCAATTAGGGATCACATCTAAATGCAATTAATGTACATAAATATGTGTCAGTGCCCATATTCCTTCAATAAGATCACAGTGTACACAGCTGGATGGATGTTTACCTATTCTTATATTTGCTGTTACATTACCAAACGAGAGAGTAAGGTTGAGCAGCCAGGTTTATAAGAGCACACTGAACTGTGCATCTCTTTCTTCAGTAGAGCAAAGCAGCTCCATTTGCATCCTCCTCAAATTGCCTTTTTTTTTTTTTTGCTTGTCTGCTTTTTGCACTCTCCACTGGCAGATGCTAATAGCATTATGGTGTCATTTAAAATCATGATCATTTGCAGATACAGTTTTACATTTGTGAAGGTCTGATGCATCCTGGCTCTGGCGTGTTCCCCAGTGTGCTGGGATGAAGGCTCCAATATCCTACTACAGCTGGGAATTAGAGATAGCTGGCTGACCCTCAGCTTACCTTGGCAGTCAGCTCCAATTAGGGCAAGGAATGCCCCAATCTCACTATTTTTATCCTACTAATACCCCACACAGTGGAGTTTTGAGGAAAGAGCTTTAGAAACAATTAAGACAGCTTTTCATCAACTGAGAATCTCCTTAAACAGGGCAGGAAAAGGCAGCTGGTTGAAGTCAGCTGACCACCATGAACTGTAAAATGACATAACTTTAACAGGACTCAGACACTGCCACCAGAAATGCGAGCAGACATCAGTGTTAAGAGGAAAAAAGGGACCTGGACTAATTCCCAACAGAGAAGAGAATCACTAAAAAGAGATACAATAGAAAATATAAGAAATTGTCAAAAATGGACAAGTAGAGTTAATGGAATGCTTTGCTTGGCTTCTTTTGGGAGGTTTCTTTTTGCTTCCTTTGGCAGGGGGCTTGAAAATTGAGAAAGGATAATCCAAATGTTAGGACTACAGGGATAAACCCCTGGAAGTGCTCAAGGCCAGATTGGATGGGGCCCTGAGCAACCTGGCCTAGTGAGCAGCATCCCTGCCCACGGCAGGGCGGGTGGAGCTGGATGATTTTTAAGGTCCCTTCCAACCCAAGCCATTCCATGACCCTATAAATGCAAAATGCAGTAAGATCAGCCTCACACGAGTGTTAATGAAGTCCATGTGGACAACTACCTGGGAAAAGCCCTTCAAGACCACTGAATCCAGCCTGTGACTGATCCCCACCTTGTCACCCAGCCCAAGGACATGGAATGCCACGTCCAGTCGTTCCTTAAACACCTCCAGGGATGGGGACTCCACCACCTCCCTGGACAGCCCCTTCCGATGCTTGACCACCCTTTCAGTGAAGGAATTCTCCCTCATGTCCAACCTGTCCCTCCCCTGGCACAGTTTGAGGTCATTTGGGAGAAGAGCCTGATCCTCACCTGGCTGCAACCTCATCAGGGAATTGTAGAGAGAGATAAGGTCCCCCCCCCCCGGTCCTCTGGTCAGGTGGAATAGCATCAGCTTGGCTTTTCCATATGCAGAGGAAAGAAGAGTAGAAAACTGGCAGTGGGTGCTGGTGTAAATAGCCAGGCAAGGGTTAATTACCTGTAATTGCTGTCAGTGCCTCCCTTCCTCCAGGATCAGGGAGCCAAGCAGAGGCATCTTACCAAGGCCGTGCCTCTCTGCTGTTGTCCCACATGAGGGGCAGCTGGCAAGGAGGTGACACCATCAAAGTGGAAGTTCTTATGGGCTGCAGCAAGGCTCAGTGGGTGCCCTCACCAGTAAATCAGCACAGGTGTGCCAGCCCATACCCAGCGTGGTCCCTGGCAGCCCTGGAGGAGGATGCCCACCACGGACAGCAAGCTGCTCCCTGAAAATTACTTGGTTTAAGGAGAAGCGGTTGGGTATCCATGGAGACATGCCTGAACTCAGATGCTTCTCTCTTGAATGCAAACAGACCGAGAAAGGGCGACAGGGGTGTTGCACAAGGGGAGAAAATCCTAAGGAGGATCACGCTTCCAAAGCGTTGGAACAACACCGCGTTAGAAAGGGAGAGGCTGCGGAGTGGGGTGGTTCTCTGAGCGGTGCCTACTGGGAGACCAGAGCACTTCTGGCACTTTTTGAGGCACTTTGCTTCTGTTCCCTCATTGTTAAGAGATGAATATTTCATTTCAGGACTAATTGTCCCTGCAAGTACAGCTTTTTGGATGAAAACAAGAGGCCGGCTCCCCGGCGGGATGTGCCATCCTACCCCAAGGTACCCCAAAATCCCTGCTTTTCCCATAACCCTACTGCATGGCTGCCACCCTGACAAGTGCTGCTTTACAATCCGTGACTCCTTAGCCATTAATTCCTAGTTATTCTAAATCCAAGACCTGATCCAAAGCTCCTGTGAGCCAATGGAAAAAGCTGTCAGTTGCCTGTGGTGACTTAAAGTTTAATTCTCAGTAGTCTTTAATACTTGAAAGCTCATTAGTGTTTGAAATGTTAATGAACATTGTGTATTCATCAGCATTTAACGCTCTTTTGTCTAGTTATATTTGTTTATTCTCCCTGCTCATAGCAACAATCAAAAATACCCTGTAATGCTGTGTTCTGATTGAAAGTAGTGCTGCTGCCTGTTTTCTCCTAATGGATTATTTTTTAATTTAAAAAGTAATTTATGGGGATGCTTCACCTAGGGAAACAAAGAGAAAATGCGACATTGGACTCCCTCCAAAATGATTCATTGTCCCTGTGAAAATGAGTTAGTGTATTTGCTAGAGAAAACAGTAACGCTGGAAGAAAAATGTCTCCTGGGCAAGTACAAATACAAACCCACAGTGATGAATGGGGCTGAAGCCATGAAGAGCACAGGGTCTTGGCTCCCAGAACCAGCAGACTTTGCCCACAAGAATTATTAAAAGCTCACACATGTGCAAATCGTGGTTTAACCGTGGGCATCTCCTTGCACACACCAAAGCTGGCTCAGCCACCCTGAGTCCTCGTGGTCCTGTGTGATGCTGGCACATGACATGGACGTGGCTCTGTGCACATTTCTCTCCAGAGCCTTGCAGAGCCTTGCAGAGCAGTAAATTCTGCTGTTTATTCTGCCCTGCCTGGCAGAAGTGACCTCCACTGAAGCAGAGACTGTGGGACTTCTATTTCTTTTAATTAACTTTTGCCCAGGAGGCTTGTGCTCCTGACACTAGCACATGATTTCACAGAACACATCAGTTCTAAGCCAGCTTTTTCCCTTGATAAGTGTATATGTCAGATTAAACTGTGATGGACTGCTGCGTTAGGATCTTGAATTAAGAATAAGGGCTACAAAGAGTTGCACTGACCCCCTGCAGAGTAAACTGGTAGTTTGTATTTCTGCATTATTCCTAGGCCAAAGATTGTGGGAGTTTGGGGTTTTGGAGATTTGCAAAATTTGTTATCAGTTGTCAGGTGCTGGATTTGTCCAATGTCAGTGAGGCTGGAGGAAGATGTCACTGCAACACCAAGCCTGTACTGCTAATTCGCAGTTTTCTTGCAGAAAGTCACACAAAATGTGCATTGTATATACAAATGCAAAACTCCTTGCCTTCTGAAGGAGGAAAATTAATCTTCAGTGTTGTTCCTGCTTGAATTAAGTATCAAACAATTTGATGGCTCAGAAATTGTCATTCACCTGCTCAGGAGAGTAAACCCAACCTAGAGACAGCCATGGTAAATGGGCCAATTGAAGCCACAAGGTTTTTGAGTCCCAAAACCACTGATGAATAGAGTCCTGAAAAGATTAATCTGTAAAGTCCTGATATCCCCACATCTTTTAACCGTCCACATCCCTTTTTTTTCATTTTGTATACAACCGTAACTGGTGAATGAGCTTGATTTTGTTTTAAGCTTCTGAGTGTAATGATAAAAAATCACTTGAATCTTGCAGGCTGACAACCAATTTGAAACTGTGGGCACTCTTGAAAAAACACTCGAAATGAGAGCATAAATCGTCTGAAAATAAACATATCATCCCCACCAGCTAATTTAGCACTGTAAGCAGAGACACTTCACACCACCCCTCCCTAACTGGCAGCTTCGAGTGCTCTGCAGGCAGCAGAAGCAGTGCAGCCAGGGATGGGTCTGTGCCCTGTGCCTTGGACTGCCTGTGCTGGATTTAGCCATGACCCTGTCCCTAACACCTCCACACTCCCTTTTCTCCCAAGCCCTGCTCCACAAGGATCTGCCCCAGTGAGCAGCTGCCAGCTGGTGGGAAGGGTGAGGAAGGTTGGGTGGCCAGAGGGAGAGATCGCTTGCTCTCTCCTTGGGAAATGTGGCCAAACCCCTTGTGAATGGAACCCTGGGAGTCCCAAGGATGTGCCAATAGCATTCCCGTGCCAGGGACACCCTTGCTTACAGCTCCTGCCTTTCTGTCTGCAGTACATGCTGTCCCAGGAGACCATCGAGGCTCTGCGGAAACCAACCTTTGACGTCTGGCTGTGGGAGCCCAATGAGGTGAGGGTGCCACGTTAGCTGGATTGGCACTTTCTGAGAGCCAACAAGGTCAGAAGAGCCCTTTGAGACAGTCTGCAGGGTTTTTCCCTTTTTTTCTGCCCCTTACTCTCTATACATGTATTTTATTTCCATACCCCACCAGAATGCAGTGCTTCTTCCTAGCAGATGCCAGGTAGATTATGCTGCTTATCGTATCCTGGCTCATCCTTATTTGCTCTTTAATCTCTTCCCAGTAAAGTCCCTCAACTGGTGCTCTGTCATTACTGCCACATGAGTTCTCTCATACCATTTTATCTGAACAAATCAATCCCCAGTGAAGTGTGTGCTTAAGCCCATCATCAATAACTCCACTCAGATCAATAAAGCAGCAGGCAGAGGTGCAGGCACTGATTCACACCCCTCCACCTGAGGGTTTGTTCTGAAGAGGTTGCAAGGCTGCATTCACAGCCAATTAGTATCTTCTTATTGCTTCATTTTCTTCTTTTTCTTACCGCTATTAGTGTTGTTCATGGTCCATCACTTGTACTGCAGAAGGTTCTGGAAGGTCCATGAGTAAGCCTCTGAAGAAGCGTGAAGGAGAAGGATGTTAAGAGTGGACAGCTTGTAACATAATGTAAAACCAGATTTAGCAAATGCTAGCAAATCTCACTTAAGAAGAACACAAGGGAGGACAGGACTAAATCAGGGGTTTAATGCTGGTTTTTTTTCCAGGGAAAGGCTTGGGTAGTTCTGGCAGCACCCCCAGCAGCAATCACCTTAATTACCTCCTCCATCAGAGGCTGTGCATGCAGAGTCATTCTGGCTCAGCATGACAAGGGAGAACACCCCATACCACATCCACAGGGACAGCCTATTCCCTTCAGGATATTTCCTGTGTCAGGTAGAACAACAGGAGGTGTTGCTCTGGTGCCTTTAGGTCCATCTCCCATTCGCTGAGGCTGGCAGAGCATCCCTCCTGTGGTCAGAGGTGCTCTGCAGCCACTGCTCCCTCTCCAGCTCTTTCTCTCTGTACCATGGCCACAAATGCCTGTCAGGTCTTGGCAGCAAGAGGGAATTACAGTCTGACAGGTGGACCATAACACTGCTGGCCCATTGTTGTCCTGACTGCTAAGAAAGACTGAGGAGAGACAAAACCCATTATCCACGGATTCCTGTGGGCTGGGGGACAGTGCTTTAGCACAGTAACTCATTCAGAGGGCTAGGAAACGTTATATGGTGGCATGAACAAGGCAAACAGGAGGGTGTGGAGATTAAACTTGCCCTGCAAGGAGGAGTCTGCTCAGAAATGAGGTTCCACACAAGCTGTGGTGAGCCGAGCGCCATATGGGTTTATCTCACCCTCTTAGCTCTGCTTTATGTTTACAGAGAATATTTCAATTCTGTCAGTGCTTGTTGAGCTGTGAGTGTTTGCCCACGTGCTCCGTGTGGGACAGGCAGGTCATAAACCACAGTCATCTGTAAGCAAATGAATAATGTGCTCTGCAGCATCTCAGTAAACAGAGCTTTGCAGCGAGCCTGGGTCCTCTTTCTCAGATGCCCTCTCACTTTTTGAGCCTCAAAATAATCCCATATTCAAGCTTTTGCTGCTGACCAAGAAAGCTAAACGTGAAAACTGAGATTCTCCTGTGTTCAGGGGCAGGAGTTTTGGGACTGAGAGTCGCCTCGTCACTCACCCAAAGCTCTCTTGGCAACAGCTGCATTTCTAAGGGTAATTCAGCACTTCTGGATAAAGATTATTGTCTTGGAAAGTCTTTTATGAAACTGTTGCAAAACAGGTGTTCTACCAGGACAAGAGGATCTTCAGCAAAATTCTGTCCATGTGATCTGAGCAGAATTCAGCTCGTGGCATTGTCCCTCAGGTCTTGCAGGAAAGTCTCTTCCTGTTTGGATGACTCAAAATCAGCCCCGTTGTTACTCCGTGAATTATGTTTATTCCCTGGAGAAATATAAAGTTTCGTTATGTTAAATCTTTATTTTTTTTTTTCTGGTGAGTTTCTAAGCGCCTAAATAACAGAAAACTAACTAGAAATGCCTCCAAGGCTGTATTTGTGACATTATACCAGTCATGTTGAAACCCCAGGATCTCTTTACAGTCTAAGAAGTGCATTTTCTAACACAATGGCCACATTCAATCCCCCACAGATTTGGCCTTCAGAAGTGGGAATACAGACACCTAAACTCCTGAAATCCAGGAAACCTGTTCATTTCTGACTGGTGGAAGCTGTTAAGCACCCAAACACTTGAGATTATCAATATCTTTTCTTTCCAGTTCTTTCAAGCCCAGGTGATTAAATGTGAGGGGTGGTGCTAAATTATCTGCATCCCCCTTCCTACTTGCAGAGCAGGTGTTGTCTCAGAAGAGCTGCCTGCCCTTGCATTTCAGCTATTGGGACTCACAGTCTCCATGAGGGGATGATCACAAAACTGCTGCAATTTTGTAGGGTCATAATGGGAAATCTTTTAAACAAGAAATCTGAGCCAAGATGGTGGAGTTAGGAGCTCACAGGAAGTCACAAAGAAAGAAGGTATTGACACATGTCTGAAATAAATGTTTCCTTAGGGATCTCTTATTTTCTGCTGTCATTTTGTGTCCAGCTAGAGCCTGATCCATCTCTGTGCAGCCAGGGGAAAGCTCCCACTGGTTTCACTGAGCGGTGGAACACATCCCAGCTGAACTAGAAAAATGGCAATACTTTTGTTTTGTGAGCAGGAGTTGCTGTGACACACACGAATCACAAATTACCAAAGAGTGCTGGTGTGATATTCAGAGCCCTGCACAGAACCCGTGAAGTCAACAGCAGCATGACTGCTTCAAAAAGCTTTCAGACCCTCTCTGCCTCCCCTCTTGCACTGTCTTTAATCATGCAATCTTTGAACATCTTTCTTTCATCTAAAGAGGGCTCTGAAATTATTTGATGCTTGTAAGGGGGAAATTCACTTCACAGGGTGTCCTAAAGGGATATTTACAGAGCCAACAATAACCTGCCTGCTCCTGGCTGCAGATGCTGAGCTGTTTGGAGCACATGTACCATGACCTTGGGCTGGTAAAAGACTTCAACATCAATCCTATCACGCTGAAGAGGTGGTTGGTGAGTATTCCAAGTTACTGGTGTTTGCAATTTTTCACATTCAAAAATCAATAGACAAGGCATTTAGTCATGGGGTTAACATGACTCGCATGAGTAATCCCTATGAAAGCAGTCAGTCTACAGAAATTCTTAAAATTTAAATACTTCAGGAAACGTTTGCATTCTTGTGGTCACAAATGACTCTTTCTTAACTGTTTTGCATTCATTTGCTGAGGTTTTTCTATTACTGAAAGCAGTTCATTTCTGCTGAATGCCCTTGATACCTACTGTAAATGGAGGCAAGACAAGTGTCTTCAGATATAGCTAAAAAGTGCCAATATGTGCAATAATCATTCAATGTACTAAATCACAGGGAGTAAAAGAGCAATGCAGGAAGGAAAAGGAATTGCTGAGAGGGTAACTTTCTTTGCTTCAGTCTTTGATGTGAGGATGTTGCAGAGATGCAAAATGTGAGAAAGATGAGATCATACCAAAAGTGAGATGTCTAAGGAAGAAACACTGGAATATTTAAAAAGCAATGGGTTTTCAGGTCCAAGGGAGAGCATAAGAAGGTGTGTGCTAAAGAGCTGAAGAATATATTGGCTTTCTTAAAAAAACCCCGTCATGTTCCTAGAGGACTGTAGAACAGTAAATATTTTATCCATTGTTTAAAAAGGAACCAGGGATAGCCTGGAGAATTATAACTAGTAAAAACTTACCTCTGTGTCTCACAAATTGATTGAGACAGTAATTAAAAACATCATGGTGTGCATTCATTATACAGATGTTTCATAGGATTCCTGTACTAAAGACTTACATCTCATTAATCTCTTCTAACTCCCTGAGGAGTTCGCAGAGAGTAGAGGGCACTGTTTTAGATGGATGTGGACTTCTAAAAAATTTCACGAAATCAGGAGGTGGCTGGGAAAGGCAAAGAAAAGACTGGGTTCATCACGTGTTGCAGTCCAGCGATGGCAGGAGGCACACAGGGCTGTCACTGCTTGGTGCCCTGCTGCAGGAGGGAGCCAACGAGGCACAGGGCTGACCAGGGCCTGGAATAAGGGATAAAATGTCACCACAGAAGGCAGAAGGCTCACCTGAAACTTATTCCCAGCACTGGTGAAGCCTTTTTAGAAAAATAATGTGACTGCGTTAAAGGAGATACCAAAAATGATCAAAAGCTGGTAAATCTCTCTCCGAAGGAGGCGAGTGAAAAGCTCGGTGGTGCTGACCCTATAAAGCAGCTGAAGACAAGGGGTGGGATGAAACCCAATACAAACAAGGGTAACACAGGGTAGATAAAACAGAAGATCTCCTCCTCCTGTTTCACAGCCCGAAAACATGGGAAGCAAGGTGATATGTCAACACACACCAACAGGCCACCCACACACATTGCTGCAGGCAGCTTCCCCTAGCTTGAGTCTCCAAGCAATTTGTCACCACTAGCATTTAAGACAGCCTCACTCTGAGCAACGAGGGGAGTTTGTTGTGTGTTTTCTACAAAGGTAAGCCAGGGTGAGGTTTCCTATCTTCTTGCAGAAAGAAAGATGATTTTTAAAAGCCCCAAGGGCTCTGCTTCAAAGTGGGACACTTCCCCAGGCAGAGGATGGGCATCAGTTTGAACTGAAGTGGGAGAGAAGAAGCCATCTCGTGCTTATCCTGCACACCCACTGGCTAAAAATCTTCCAGAAAGAGGAGGAAAGAATGATTAATGCAACCCAGTCGCTCCATCCCTTCCGTGCTCTGAGTCAGGCGTCCCCTGGGATGCTCTGGGCTCCAGGGCTGGAGGTATACATTACATCCAAGCAGTTCTGTGCAGTGCCATGGGTGTCCATGTGTAGGCTGTGAGATGCTCACCACCTGTGAGCCTGGCTGACGACCATATCGTGCCATTCCTTAGTCATTTTAAAATAATGAAATACGTTTCTAAAATCTTTGCTGCAGAATAATCTGAGCAGAGCTTTTGCAATGAACCCCACAAATGTTGAATAAGCATTGAAATGCCACAGTTCTCTTGACCTTATTCAGAGCTCTGAGGTTTCCTAGCAGTCAGGTGATGGGTTAAAGGGTTTGATCCTGAGGAGTGTGAGGACTTGTGAAGTAAATTCACTATTTAGCTGGGGAAGGGGACAGGAATTCTGTCCATGTCACTAATTCAGTCCCAGAGACTGAAGCATGTGCATGAGGGCTCTCTGCCTGGAGAGGCCCAGGCCATGGAGGAGGATTCAGCAGAAGGGTCCAGCAGTGCTGCTGACTCTTGGCTGCTTTGTGAGGGACAGGAAGCCACAGGAGCATTGGAATAATGACCGTGGCATGTGTTAACCCAGCTGTGCCAGCCTCCCTCAGCCAGCCTGGCTGGCAGGAGCCAGGACAAATGAAAAAAAGGCTTTATCCTTTATCCTGCCTCTGGAATGAGGGCAACCAAGCCAGGATCTGTAGGAAGTTAAACCACACAGCAATGGCTCCCGTGAGCCCATAACAGCTCAGCCTCTCCCAGGCTGCCTGGAGCAGGAAACCCACCCAGGTGTGCTCCAGCCTGTGCATTCACATCTTCCCCTTGCCAAGCAACACGTCCCAAAGTGCCACCTCTGAGCATTGGCATATGAAATAGCAGCCACATCTCAGCCTTCAAATATCAGAGCTGCAGTTTGTACTCAGCAGGAGAGGGGGACAGGGGTGGGCTCCGAGCCCTTTACGGTCCCCAAAGTCACCATTTAGCCACTGCAAGGTTTGAAATACAAATTCAGGATGAGAGCAGAGAGTCCTGTCTTAAGGACTGAGATGCAGCTGTGCTGGGGTGTTTGCCCATTGCTGGCTGATGTGAGAGGGGATTTTCTGTGAGCTTTACCTGCTGGTGAATTCTTGGGACACAGAAATGTCATCCAGGAAGGCAGAAAGTGTCAGAGGCCTTGTGCTGTCGCTCTGTCCTGGCAGAGAATAATCCTGGGCTCCATAGGACTCCTTTAAGGATATGCAGTGCTTGGGAAACAGCTCTGCCATCTCTGACAGCTTCACTCCCTCTCTCTGCAGCTGTGTATTCACGACAATTACAGAAACAACCCCTTCCACAACTTCCGGCACTGCTTCTGCGTCACCCAGATGATGTACAGCATGATCTCGCTCTGCAGCCTCCAGGTATGACCCCTCCTCGATGGCACCACTCCATTTCATCCTGAAACCTGTGCCAGTTCCCTTGCCAAATGGGCCACCAGCCTGCTGGCCAGTGGTGGCCCTTGAGGAGGCTGCACTTGCTCAGTCCGGAGGCACACGAGGAGAGGTGTTGCATTTCCACCTCTGGCTGTCCACTCAGCCATCCCATTCCTGACCCCAAGCACCTACACAGCTTTCTGAGGCTGCTGGGAAGGTAACTTCACCTCCTGGACGTCCACAGTTCGTGCACTGATGGAGTGAAACATTCAGGAATGACAGCCAAACCCCTACTGAATTATGGTCTGTGGTTATGTTCTTTGTCTGGGACACAAAATGTTCCCACAAGAGGTGTCCTCCAAATGTGGGCTTGTAACTATAACCTAGCATGTATTGTATGCAGGACACACATTGGACCTTTATTTTATCCCAAAATTCATTCACTGTCTGGATAACCTGCGTTCGTATATATATTCATTTCATTTCTTTACAAAGCTGTTTTTATTCACTTAAAAAAACCCCTTTCTTCTCCATAGTTAAACATATCGGTTACTGGCCTAAGTCTGTTTTCTTGCCAGTAGCAATATGAAGAAAAATTTGCTTTAATGTAAGTCTGGGCTATTCAAAAGCTGTGGGAACACAACATTTAATTTTTCTCTCTCTTTTCCTGACTTTAGTTAATGCAGAATGCACTGGCAGCAGAGCCATCTTCCATCCCTCCCTTAAGTAATCAGGGTGCTCAAATGACTTGTAAGAGACTGTACTAATGTCTCAGTGCTTTTATATGGTCCCTGCAGTAATAGGAAGTTTCAAGGAAATTGCCTCCTCTGAGCTGCTGTTATTTAATGCAACAAAGGCAAATCTGAGTCATTTTTACTGGAAGGGAAGGCAGATCTCACTCTCTTGGCTGAAATAAATTCATCTAAGGAAAAATGCATCCTTTTGCTCAGACCTGCATTTCTCTAAAAAGCAAATTATGTCTGGTTTCTTTATTTCTTTTGATTTGTAGGGATAGAGGAAGTAGAAATCATAATACTACATTCATGTTTTGTATTTCACAGGAGAAATTTTCCCAGATTGACATTTTGATTCTCATGACTGCAGCAGTGTGCCATGACTTGGACCATCCAGGCTATAACAACACGTAAGTCTGCTCTCTTGCTTTCTCTTCCCTTAAAATTTATTGGGAAGGTAATACTGGTTGGCATTTTTTGGTAGATCAGGTTTTTCTTCCCACCTTTTCCCAAGGCCTGACCTTTTCCCAAGGCCCTGCTGTTCATTCACACATGGGCCAAAGCAGAGCTCAGGTCTGGGTTGGGGTTTGCCAGCTGTCCTTGGTTCTGTAAGGAAAATGTCTTTTTTTAGATTTCTATTCCAACACTTTTCCCCCCAACTCCTGAGAAAACAAGGTAAAATACTTCACAGCTGGTAGCAGAGCTATAAATTATTATAATGGAATAATTACACTAGAATGCAAAGGGGGATTTAGCTTACACGTTATTCCATAATTATAAATCATGAAGTGCATTTTCCTCTGTTTATTATCATGTGAGGAAATTATTGCCCTTGAGCCATGGACACTTCTGTGTGCACGTGAAAGAGAGAGAATCTGATTTATTTGTAACAATTCATTCAATAAGGGCAGAACCCAGTTCTGACTGGGATCGGTGAGAATCACTGCATTTGCCATTAGTGGGGGTTGAGTTAAACCCAAACAGTTCCTTCTGGTTTTTTGTTCTATGTCACTTTAAACTAGAGATGTGGTAAAATTTAAAGAAGGAAAAAAACCTATAGGGGAAGGTTCATCCACTGAGGGGAATGAGCGCCGGAGATGATACTAAAGCAATATCTATTTTCTCTGAAAATCTGATTTAATCCCAACAACCGAAAAACCCCAAGCTGCAGCTAATTGAATTAAAAGAATGTGAGGAAGGGCAAGCAGCGTGGTTTGGAGCAGCTGGCGGGTGTTTGCAGGAGATTTTCCCTCACGGTTTTCCCCCTGCCCTCAGCTACCAGATCAACGCGCGGACGGAGCTGGCCGTGCGCTACAACGACATCTCCCCGCTGGAGAACCACCACTGCGCCGTGGCTTTCCAGATCATCTCCCAGCCGGAATTCAACATTTTCTCCAACGTGGACCAGGAGCAGTTCAAGCAGATCAGACAGGTAGGAACGCCGCTCCTCGTACACGCCGTTCCTGAGGATGTAAACACGCGCGGACTTCCCCGCTCCGATGTGAGAGTGACTCATTCTCCCTGGAGGGTAGGGCTGAAAAAGCCCCTCACGCTGGAAGGATCCGAGAGGGATTCTTGGGAAATCTCCACAGCAGCACTCCCTGGAATGCGTGTCTGAGGAATAATGAGTACATCCTGACTATCAAAGCCTATGACATTTTGGGGGTAGATATTTATGGTGTTGGAGGAGCCAGTTAGCTCTGGCTGGGGCAGGATGAAGCTCTCACGGCAGAAGTTTGTGCTTTCGGGGAACAGTGTATTGATTTTAAGAGGGGCTTCAAAAGGGGAAAAGATTTGCAACAGCAGAGCCCTTGTACTGTTGGAAGAGGCCCTGGTGCACTGGGAGTCACCACAGTTACCTCTGAGGCACTGAACAATGTTACAATTCCCATTAGGGCTCTAAGGGCCAAAATTAAGACTGAGTCTTAATTTCCACATTACACCTTCCTTACACACCAAGAGTAAGAAGCAGTATAAGCGCTGATTTGAGTTCCTGATCCTGCCAGCGTGTGGGAAACTGGCACGGTCCCAAAATGGACTGTTCTGTTTGAAAACCCACAACTTTAAATTAACCACATGTTTTCCCATCATAAACTCTGCATAGCAGGAGGATACAGAGCTCCTTGACCACATCCGAGCATTTCAAAGCCCTTAACTCAAAGAGGATGGGCACAGCTGACATCCACATCATGATTTCTGTCTCTTCTTAGGGCCACTAAGAGTCAGCAGCAAAACCCACAAGTTGCCTTCCAAGGAGAGGAAAGTGGATCTTGGCAGCCAGAGTGTGGCTTTTAACATCCTGTTGTACAGTTTGCTTTTCTACAATTAGTCAATCAGAAAGGCAAAACCTCAGTGCCTCTGGAATATCACATAATACCATGATCCTCATGTACCACGAACTCTTTACACCCCTCTTCCAGTCTCCTTGGCAGTTTCAAGTCAGAAACTTTCCCTTCCAGCATGAACAATTCAATGCATCTGAGGCATTTCATGTGCAAGACAGGCCCTGCTTGGCTCTGCAAGAGCAGACTTTTTAAGGAATGTCAAGTTAATATGTGAACATGTTTTCTTTGCTAGGGGATAATTACGTTAATCCTGGCTACAGACATGGCGAGACACGCAGAAATACTGGACTCTTTCAAGGAAAAAATGGAAAATTTTGATTACACAAATGAAGAACACATGACCTGTGTAAGGAGATTTTGTGGATTTTTATTTTTTTGTGCATAGAGTGAAAGCTTGTAGATTAACTTTTGTTTGTTTAAAAAACAGGATTCAATATATATTATCAAAAAAATAATCCCTCTTACATTCTCTGCTCCACCAAAAAAACAATTACAATTTGGAAGTGCTCTATATTAAATAGGTTATTCCAGGTTTAGAAATCCTGGAGTCCTATCAGGAAAATTAAAAATTTTGCTCTATCAGGTCACAAATTCTTCTTGTCCTTTACTGTGGGGCAAAAAATATCCACGAGAGTGCAAACTGCAGTCTCCTCTACTTCCTAGTGCAGTTGTCTTTGGATGCCAGGGAAATCTTTTCCCAGCTGCCTCCAAGTGCTCCACAAATACTTAATGGTCACTTGTGACTGAATCTCTTTGTGCAGCAGATAAGTCCCCCTGTGACACATCCCAGAGCTGCAGATTGGGAAACCAAGGCAGAGACGGGATAAGGGATTTACACAGAGAGAAAGAAAAGGATCCAGATCATTTGAGACCTCTGGTTTAATCCTGAAATTGTCCTTTCCAGTTGAAAGCATTGCCTCCCACTGCATTGCAAGGACAGGGGTTGTGGAGAGGGGGAAAAGGGCTGGCTTTGAGACTGCAGCATTAAAGTATTATCCTCTTTCAGCTGAAGATGGTGCTGATAAAATGCTGTGACATCTCCAACGAAGTCCGCCCGATGGAAGTGGCAGAGCCCTGGGTAGATTGCTTGCTGGAGGAGTATTTTATGCAGGTAAGAGTGAGGGAGAGATGCAATTGCACAATTCCACAGTTTTCTGCTATTTCCAAATCCCACAGATGCTTCACTGTCTGACAGCTCAGTCTGGTTCCAGCTCTGAACTACCTGGTCTGGTGGAAGTTTCAGTGCCCATGGCAGGGGATTGGAATTGGGTGATCTTTAGGATCCTTTCCAACCAAAACCATTCTATGATTCCATGGAATGCTTCTATTACAGAAAGTCAGGGAAGGATGCCAGCAGGAGAACCTGCTCAGAAAGCAAGTGGATGCAACTGATTTTTTCTTTTAATCATTAGTAAAGAAGGAGATGTAATTTCTGGTTGAATACCTGAAAGTAATCCCTCTCTGGAGAACAATGAGTAAATCACAGAACTATTCCTTCTCTTTCAGAGCAGCAAGAGCCATTACCAGCTTTCTGAATGCTCTGATATGTTTTACCTCACAAGTCCAGTGGGGTTGCAAAGGGAATCAGGCACCCTGTAAGCCTGGAGGTGAACGCTTTGATGCTGGTGCTGAGCAGAAATAACTGAACAGAATTCTCTTTATTCAGATGCTGCTCTCAACAAAGCAGACACGTTGCCTGAGGGAAGCACATCACTATTCTGTGCTATCTTCAAACACCTCTGTGATCTGTATCTAAGGGCTACTGATCTGCTTGGTGCATGGCTCTCCTCACAGCCTTCTAGCCAGGATTAATATTTGCTAAATCTGGGTTTGTTCCAGAGCGACCGAGAAAAATCTGAGGGGCTCCCTGTGGCACCGTTCATGGACCGCGACAAAGTGACCAAGCCCACGGCACAGATCGGGTTCCTGAAGTTTGTCCTCATCCCCATGTTCGAAACAGTGACGAAGGTAAAGTCACCCAGGGCCAGAAACCAAAGAAGGGGAGAGCAGAGCTTCAATGTTTGCCCCACCAGGTGTTTAGTTACCCAGGGAAGTGGGGATGTACCTTCCACACCCCGCCTGCCACCCAGTTTTCAGCAAGTCTCCCTAAATAATGCAGCAAGTTCAGGAATGCAAAAGGAAATGTTGATAATCTCTTGTTTCCACTTAGCTATTCCCAGAAGTGGAGGAGGTGATGCTCCAGCCTCTGTGGGAATCCAGGGACCACTACGAGGGGTTAAAACAGATAGATGATGCTACGAAAGAGGTAATCTCCAATTATCTTCTTGATACAGTAAAGTCATGATTGAATAAGCCAAACATTATAATTAAGCAGCAGCTTAATTCCAAAACAGTGGGAATCCTTACGGCATCGTCATTGTCCTGAGAAACACATTCATTACACCTGGCTGGAGAGAGGTGTGTGCCCAAGCAGTGAGAACATGTCCTTGCAGAGTCCAGCAGACTCCACACAAGTATGGACCTGGGAAAGGAGCTGCTTGCAAGGCACAAACCCCAGGGATAACCCCCTGAAGGGAGCACGTTGGCAAACACCTCTTCCTGGAGGGATCTGCCCTCCCTTGGGAAGGAGTTTGCCTGGGTTGCACTGCAGCAAAATGTCCTGAGGGTTGGGCAGTTCAAGGCTCTGCAGCACCAGTGCATGAGTTTATTTTCTGGGAAGGGACTTCCAGTCACGTGTGTGTCATCAAGGATGTGCTTGGCATTTTATGAGGAATCACTCTGTCACGCAAAGCACCCGGGAGGATTAAACACACAACCAGGGAAGCCCTTTTATGGCCCATGGGGGACCTTCCTGCACAGAGCATCTCTCATTCTGACATGTAAGGCTCAGGGGAGGTGGGAGTTCCAGGTAACCGCGTTTGCTGTCTCTCAGCATGTCTGCATTGCCTCAGGAGCCTGGCAGGGCAGGGACCAGTGCCCAGGGCAGCAGTCAGAGTGCTGCTGAGCTCCCTGCAGCCTGTGGCAATGGCCCTGCACCCCTTCCTTGCACACTTCTTCCAGTGCCTCTTTTCCCTGCTGAGACCCACGACAAAACCTGCCCAAATGGCATCACAGAGCAGGGGTTTTCTGACATGCAAAAAATTCATCATGTAGGCAGGGTACTATCAGCCACTCCATCATTAAAATAGATTGGGAAGTGCCCCGGAGCACCAGTTGTGCTGATATTGTTTGATGTGTGGGTAATGAAGGTTCCTTCACTTGATCATCCTCGAGTGGAACAGTAGCTTTGCTGTAGCTCCCATCTCCTCCCAAGTGCTTTGGAGGAAAAGCCCCTCAGCAGCTCGAGTACTGAGGCTTGTTGATCAAAGAGCACAGGCTTTGAGGGCACTGAGTTTTAAAGGAGAACAAAGCCTTTTAGGCATTTTTCAGTTTAGAGAGGAGCATTTCTCAAACAAGGGCAAAAGCACTCAAATACGACTGCCAGGCTTTCCTAGTCTCATTCATCTTTCAAGTAGAGCCGAGATTTTACTTCTGGTTTACATTTTTATACAAACTGATGGAGCTTTAATTACAGTGTATTGGCACAAGACGTCTTAGAAAAATAGGAGCTGCTTCAATTCAGAAATATCCTGAAACAAGAGGATTTAATTAATACTCTGACAGCCTGGTACGATAGCTGATGAGAAAGACTGAGTTCTGTTTACTCAGGACGTTCATCCAGAGCTGTTTGGATGAAACAGTGCCTGTGATATTCCAAGCTGCTGCCTATTATTTCCCAGGAAACGTTGCACATGCCTTGTGGAGGGCTGAGCGTGGGACTCGCAGCAGCACTGGAAAGCAGTGCTGGGAGTGTGAGTCAGGGGGATTAATCCTGCTTTGCTCTTCATTCCAGCTGCAGAAACAGAAAAGTGAAGGTTTGACGACCGCCAGCACCGAAAAGTGAGACAAAACAGCCTTGGAACAAAAAAACCGCACGAGCCCTGAGGCTACTCTGGTTTTGAGAAATGCTGTATTTGCCAAGCAGACGTGGTGGCTGCATCAAAACCCAAGTGGGACCATGCAGGGAGAGGTGGCAGGGATGGGTCCACAGCCTGCAGCCTCCTCACAGAGGTGCTGCTGCCGTCGGACTCCCCAGACTCTGGCATTCCCTCCACAGCCTCCTGGCAGGATTCCCCAGGCTCCTGAATTCTCACCACAGCCTCCTGGCAGGATTCCCCGTGCTCCAGCATTCCCACAACAGCCTCCCAGCAGGATTCTCCCTGCGGACACTGCCCGGGCTGCAGCACGGCTCCAACCTTCAGCAGAGCTGCCCTTTTGGTGACCAAGCTGCCCGCAGCCTGTAGAGACAAAGCAGAGTTTAGTTAAGGAGCCTTTTCTGGGAAATGATCCACTGGCACCAGGAGTGGTTTTAGTCCAGATACTCTCTGTACGTGTACAGCAGTGTGTTAATTACAGCATAGCTCACCAGATGCTTATACACTGACAAGGGTCCTGGCAAACATTTTTGTTTGCCTAGTAGGCCCCAATGACACATTTCTCTGCATTATTCTCTGAATTTTATAGTGTTCACAGTACATTCAGAAGCCCAGCATAGTGGATGCAATTTTCTTGGTTTTTTGGTTTTTTTTTTCTACACTAGAGGAAATCAGAAGAAACCTTAGTGAGTTTGCAGGGTCGCTTTGTGGCCTGGTACAGCTGGACACCATGGGATCCTTCAGCACGAGCAAAGAAGGGAGCACAAAGCTGAAAAAAACATGGTGCAAACACATTTTTATCCTTGTTGATNCTTTTAAACTGATCAGCTAAATAATATATTCTTCTACAGAAATGGGTGTTATTGTTTCATTCTGTGTACATGTTCACAACACGTCTGTGTTCCTAAAGACCAAAGCTCCCACAATGAATACAAGGTGAGGGGCTGTACAGGCGAGGGGAGGGATGGTTTTCCTTAGAGGAGAAGCCTTAGAATTATTCCTGTGGTACATCACGAAGAGCTTCAATTCCACTGATGGTTTTGGGGTGGTTGGGAGCCCAGCCCTGCCCGGGTGTTGCAGCTGTGTGAACAAATGCTGGGATTGATTCCTGTGCACCACCTCACCAAAGGGAAGGCTGGAATAAATCCCCCTCGAGAGTCCAACCACAGCCATGCTGCTCACCTGCTCCTGCTTTCTCCCAGCTGGGAAAGGTTGTTCTCCCCAAGGATTTTAGGTCCTATCACGTTGTGGCTGCTGGGACCAGGGGTTCCGTGCACCCTGGTGTGCTGGCATCACCCACTCTGCCAGCCACAGGCGTGGGGGTTGCTCCATCAGCTCTGCTGCCCCATCAGCTCTGCTGGCTGTATTTGCCATTTAGGGTGGCACAAATGCTACAGCTCTGCCGAGCCCAAAGCTGCAGCTGGTTTGTCAGGGAGATGAGCAGGAGGGGGCCAATCTTTCCCTCCATGGCCCAGGAAACACCTCAGGCAGCTCAGCCTCTCTGGAAGGTCTCTAGTACCAACCCTGAGCAGCAAATCCTGCCTCCTGCTCTGGAAATTCAGATTCACTCTCCTGTTGTTTCTGCACGTTAATTCTGAGTTTAACTCTTGTTTCTTCCCCCAGTGCCATTTCCCGTGTTTGGTCTCTTTCATTTGCACTAAACTGTTTTTTCGGTTACTCTCCAATCTCTCAGGGAGATCCAAATTACCTCGAAACTTGCATCCCTCTACCCTGTTCCTACCTGGAAGTTTCCAGGCACCCAGGACAGACTCACAGCTAGTTCTGTCTGCTGGTGCCTCCTCCTTTAAACAGCTTTTTGTGTGTGGTTTTGGGCTTTCTGCTGAAAACTGGAAAGGGCTCTGATCCCTGGATTTGAACAGATCCCAGGGGAAATGGGAAGATCCAAGCACAGGGTCAGCTCCAACTCACACAGACATCTTCATGAATGGATGAACTACACCCTAATTTTTTTAACCTCAAACTTCTGATGCTTGAAAGTTGAATCTGAATTATGTGGTTTGTGCCCTTTTTCTTTACTAAATCTTATAATCCAAAGTACGCTGTGACCCAGATTGTTCTGCTGTGGAATTCTTCGCTGCTTTTGCACAAGTAAATCGAATTTTCCATCTCCATTCAAGCGGATTTCCGTCACAAATCAGCTCCCAGAGCAGATGAGCTGTGCAGGAGCTATAAACAATTGCTTGGGCCGTGCCAGGTCCTGCACTGAGCTACTCACGTTAGATGAGAAAACCTGCTGTGCAAACTCGACTGCACCCTCCTCCCACTAAAACTTCCTAAGAGTTAGACCCTTGTAGGAAGTTTTGTTTCAGCTGGAGGGATTTTCTCTAACCACAAACCCTAATCCAGCAAGTGTTTATCCACGTGCTTAACTCCCACCAGCCTAGCCATGGACCCTGGCACAAAGGAGCTGCTTGCAACAGTGCAGGCTCCTTGGCTTTCTCCAGCTGAAGGGTTTTTGGGAACTGATGGTTTGTTTTGGCTCCACCATTTTTAGGAGCAACCAAAAAACTGTTTACTGGAGAGAGATGAACAGAAGACGTTGGTGAAAGGTGGGAAAAGGGAATGCAACCCATCCTCAGGGCTGTGGTGATGCTGTAATGTGCTGTGAGGGTTATTGAAAGAACAGGCAACACCCAGGCTGCTATTCACAGGCAGCTGTAAAAAAAAACAAAACCCCATGCAATCACAACCAGCTAATGGTATAAATGGGAATACCACAGCATTTTTTTAATCTCATTTGTCTTTGTAATACTAGATTTCTAAGAGACAGTCCTCCCCAGATATGTTTAACCAAGGGAAAGGCAAGGCATTCTCTCATAATTCTAGTTTCTTATGCTTTTCCCACAATATTTAACATTGTGATTCATATGCTAATTAAAGGATTTCAGAATCTTGGCAATCAGCCCATTAAAATGTCACACATTTTCAAGGTGACATTTTAAAACTAGGCTTGGCATGAGAATGAAGTTTATTGAGGCAGGGAGACAGATGTCTCAAGTGTGATTTAATCTTTTCTCCCCCTATTCCAATGAATAAGAGTGGATATTGTGTCTCAGTGTTGTTTCAGTTTACAGTAGGTGTCTTACAGAGAACTTCCTATGACCTGTGGAAACTTCCAGCATCATGACAGTGCCAGGTGCATCCCAGCCTTGCCTTGCTGCTCCTGGACTTGTGATCAGAGCTGAACATGAAATGGGTTATAACAATATATAACAATTCCACATCATTTAGCCTGGGAAACTAATGATGAGCTCTGGGATTTTACTTCTTTTTTTTCTTTTTTAAGCTGTGAGATCCCACAGCCCATTACTTTGCTTTTTGGTATGGTTTGATCATCAGATCAAACTGGGGCTGCATGTCTTGGGAGGGAAACAGCTTTTTAGAAATGTGAGTACCCCCACAGCAGCCAATTTACAAGGGAAGTTCAGTGTCTGTTAATACACGGGTCATGTAATGCCACAGAAGTACCTGCACATGGAAATTGTTCATCTCAGTGCTGCCTCAGAGCAGCAATTACAACAGCATCTGCTCCATGTGGGACTATGAGCCTGTCAGGAGAAGCACTGTCATGCACTGCTCAATTTTCCCGTTTTAAACAGCAGGTTTTTACTGCAAACTGCCCCTTCTCTCTGAAAACACCTGAAGAACAAGTTTACCTTCGTGCCTGGTCCATGGGATTAAGAGCATGCACACTGCTCAGGATTTATGTCAAAGGACAGCCTCAGGTAGGGCCATCCAGCTGCTGCTCTGATCCCAGCTCAGAGAAATCCCTGCTCTGGAATCAGGCACATCCCAGCTCCAGGCTGTGGTCCAGAGGACACCAGGCTGGTCCTGCCCTCACCCTTGTGAATAAGCAAAATGCAATAAAGACTTTCTGAAGCGTGTTTAAAAAGAGCTTGGATGCTGCTTTCCAAGGCAAGATGGCAGAGCAGCAGGTGATCTCTCCTTTCTCTCAGCTCTCCAGGGCACTGCCTAGGCAGAGGTGTTGTTTGGATTCTGAAAAAATGGGACATTGGAGGTCTGTGTGTGGGTGCTGTGATAGCACACAAAACCAGTAAGTCTTAATAATAAACTTAATAATCTTTCACTGGCTTCAAACCCCTTCTAGAGCCAGTCAGCAAGCCAGGGCTTCTCTCTCCTTTCAAACAGGGAGACCCATATTTGTGAAGCACCTTGTGGCTTTTGGATGCAAAAACCAGCAGTTCCCATTGTCAGAAAAGAAAAACTTCTTGCCAAACCCACAAATTAGATGTCCTCATAAACGAAGGAGCTGTAACCAGCAGGTCAGACCTCGTGGTGTAGCAGATCTGGCTCTTGGTTAGGGAGAAGTCAAACTCACCTACACAAATAAAGAAAAAAAAGTGTTCTGGCTATTTTGGCACGTAATCAGGAATCACAGGTGCACTCAGGCACAAGCACACACATAAAGCAGCTATCTGCAGACATTTTTGTAACACCACTCTTGGCTCTGTTGCAAGACAAACTTAGAACCAGGAGGGTTTGGAAAGTGTAAACCAGTGTTGTCACAGCCAACGTTTGCTATAAAGTCTCTGGGGAAAAAAAATCTCTGTTTTCCAAACTGTGTGGAAGCACAGTTACAGCCTGGCTGCCAGACCTGGCAGATCCTCTGCCCTAAAGCTCCCACCTGACAGGGACTTGGAGCAGCTCTGTTGTTTTATAAGAAAAAAAGCTTGTTCTCAGCCCACTGATGGTGTTCTGGGCTCAGGACAGCTGGGGCACACTCCAGGCTGTAAAATCAACACAAAAACATATAAATCCTCCTCAGATTGGTGTGCCCATGCCTGGCCTTCTGGAATGCCCAGTTAGCTGCTGCCCTGGGTGAGCCCTGGAAGCCAATTTGTCCCACAGGGCTCGTGCTACCACTTCAGGGCTGGCCAAAATTTACAGCTTGTTCTTAAGGGCATTGACCAAAGACATCTCAAAGACCAACAGGCTTGGGGCACTGACCACCTCTCTAGGAAAGGGGAATGATTTCCCTTTTGATGAGTGAATTTCCCCACCAAAACAACCCCAAAAACCAGTACAAACTTGAAAGGTCGAAATTTCATTTTCTTTACTGAACAAACCTCAGCTAAATAAATGAGCATTCAGAGCAGCACTTATGTGTTTGAGCTATTACTTCCCTTAAAAAAAACCCAAAACATACATTTGAGGCAGAGTTCTATTAAAAAACAAACCCCTAACATGCCTGTTAGAAGTGTTTTCCACCACTTTTCCTTGCCAGGCTTTGAAACAGCCGTGGAAACTCATGGCTGTGGCTGGGATCCCTGCTGCCCTTGGACCCTGCGGAGTGTGGTGGGCAGCAGGGACATGGATAAGGCACAGGGAGCTGTGCAGGCAGCAGGTTAAACCCCCACCAAACCACGCTCACACCAGGAATTTGGAGCTTCCCCAGTGGCAGCTGCCCTCCCACCATTCCCCAGTGCTGTCCAGGGCAACTGGACACCACTGGTGCCTCCAGGACTGGCCAGCAGGGCCTGGCTGCAGGGAGATGGTTCCTTATCGTGGGGAAGAGCTGAAGAAATATGTCCCTAAAGGTTATGGGGTGACAGGTCTAAAACACCATGTACTCCTGGAAGTTCACCGGGGCGACGTGTGTGTCATAAAGGACGATCTCATTTCTTCCAGGCTGCAATTTTTTCTTCCCCTCTCTCAAGGCTTTGATCCTCCTCCTCCTCTTGCCTGCTGTGTGGGCAGATCTCCAGGGGCAGTGACTCTTCCCAGCTGCTTTTCTTGCAGAGGACACATCACCCATTTTAGGGTTGTTGAGCCAGGGCTGCGTCACCCAGAGCTGGGGGGATCCTGGCTTGTAGCGGACAAAAAAGTACAGGAATCTCCCCTTTATTTACAGCCTCTCATTTCATCCCACCAGCTGTTTCATTTCTTCACCCTGCATGGTGATTTTTTCATTGACCTGTGCTTCAGGCTGCCTTTTCCACCCATGCAGGAAGCATCAGGTGCTGCCTGATGGCTGCACAGTGCTAAAAATCTTCATTAAACACTGAGCTAGGACAGGTCATGCAAAAGACAGAAAAAATGCATTTCTAAGCCTACATTTTTAGTTATGTATTTATCCAGCTGTTTCTGCTGAGGGGAAAATTGTGAACACTCAGCAGCACCCACAGTTTTGAACTGCACTGAATTATAGACATTCCTATGGCTTCATGTAGGTGTTCCACAGATCCAGGCATCTTTTGCATGAAAATGGATAAAATTAAATTGAAAAGGTTACAAGCTGATTAGTATTAAAAGCTCGTACCAATTAGTATGGTACAGCTCTTCCTTTCAAACATGGACTGTGCAGGCTAACTCAGAGTTTTTACTACTTTCAGTGCTGAGATCAAGCCCATTATTTCCAGTGCAACAACCTTGTAACACCTCTGAATTTATCTCTCGGACAAAGGTCTTTTCTCATCCCACTCGTTAACATTTAACCAGGGAGACAATAATCACTCTGAAAGACACATTGTACATGGAGAGGGGTTCGATGGCGTGACTTACAGGAGGAGCTCGGAGTTTGCAGAGGGAGAATGGTGTTTGCAGGCTGTAAAAGTGAACAACAACCCCTGGGACATTCTGTCAAAAAAAGAACTGAGTCCTGTGCTGTGCTTCATGGATGGATTTATTACTCCATACAGTGGGGTCAAAATCAAAGCCTGTTTGCCAGATGGGGTTTGCCTGAGGTTTTTAAATTTTATTTTTGAGCCCTGTCTTCTTCAGAGCTCAGCAAAAAGTTTGTTTCACCACCATGAGTCATATCAGAATGTGCATTTACACTGAGCAGTCTTCCTGAAGCTGCAGGCTGGTGCCTCCCACGAATTGCCTGGAAAATGAGCTTCTCTGTAAACACACCAGGTAATCCAGGGCAGATAAAAGTGCCTGGATTAGCTCTGGTATGTGGCATATGCTGTCCCAGCTGCTGCTGTACTTTTACTGGCAGGGGACTGGCAGCACAGCCACAGATGCTCTGTGCTGTGGGGCTCCCCCTTCCTTCCTTGTCCAGAGGAGGAGGAGGAATCTCAGGAGACACTAGAGGAGCATCTGCAGCCAAATCCTTTTGCCATTTCCCTCGGTGCACAGCAGGAGCATTTAGATCTTCAGGAAGGGGAGGTCATGCTCTGATCTGCACTCCCAGCAAGGCCAGTCCCTCTCAAGAGTGACAGGACAAGGGGAAGTGGCTCCAAACTAGAAAAGAGTAGGTTTNAGGCTCGGGAAGGGCACTGGAGCCCCTCCTGATGCAGGGGGTCCATCCCAGGTGCAGCCCCAGGGGCAGGGGCTGGCATTGCTGAGCCAGAGGGACACAAGACACCAACACCCCTTACCTGGGCTGTGTGTAAAGAATAAAACTGGGGGCTGGGCTGGCCTTAACGAGGAACAAAGTGCCAGGCACAGCTGCCAAGTACCAGAACAAGGCACTGGTCACCTGGACACCAGTTAAATGTCTCCATGCTGCTAGTGTGTCTCTCAGGTTGCAATACAACCTTTGACAAAGCAGGTTTGGCAGTTCCATTTGCACACAAATTTGCACACCAGGCTCATCAGACAAAATTCCAGGTAGAGGTTCATGGATGCAAGAGGTCTAACAGGAGTGTTCCTGCCACGTGATGGCTGCAGTGTTTAAATCAGGCGTGATGATACCTCCTTCTGCCCAAATCAGCTGGCATCAGCTCCAGCCGTGCCCCACGCTGCCCAAAGCTGAAACCTTTTATCTTCTCCAGTATCTCATTTTTTCAGAATTATAGTATTAGCTACTCTGCTCCATTAAGAGCCTCTTTTCAGCCCACCTAAATGTATTCTCATGTAGGGAAAAGCAGCATAATAACAAGGGCATGTATAAGAGCCTGACATTTCTTTTCCTGCAGGTACATACTGTTCAAAAAGTCCCAGAAGAATATTAGTGCTGTCTGTCTTTGCACAGGTGAAGGGGACTAATCATTTGAAAGGACTCCCCATCTTTGAGGGCTGTTTCATTATCCCTTCACAAAACACATTGAAATCCTTCACATGACACCCACATCACTCTCCCCACTCCCAGCTGCACAACCACTGTTCTAAAGAATTGCCAAGGGAGGATCAAAGAAGAAAATTACACAAAATTTTTAGATTATTTTTTTTATCCTCAAGGAGTTAGCGGGGTGGGGAGGATAATAGCCACTTCTCTCAGTGATTACATGGTGCTGGCAGTAAGTTTTGCAACTATCAAAAGCCACTGATCACTTCAAACACCTCTGCCAGGAATATGAATCCATAAGAAATGTGCATCAGCCATCCAGCCCTGAGTGGTCCCATGGGCACAGCCACCAGAAAGACAAACAAGCCCCTAAAACCACGACAGCTGAAATGGAGCCAGTGCTTGCCCTCAACACTGAGTCTACCATGAAGCTTTTACAGCATTTTCTTCCTCCATAACAAGCTGAGATTTTCCAGTTGGCAATTTTACAGTAATCACAGATCCTACTGAGGGGCTCCAATGTGAATCATCCCAAATGGGTTTGGCTCAGGTTGCAACTTTGACCTCAAATCTTAGACTAAATATCTCAAATCTAACCACTGCTTCTTCAGTCTAGCTCTAAAACACTTCCACAGTGCTTATCCACAGTGCTTATCCACATGGGTACCTGAAACTGTCCCATTGCACTGGGAGCTTCTCGGTTTAAAACTCATCCATCTTTCTCCAGGGACAGCCACGTTCCACCAGGAGACAGATATCTGTCAGGAAAAGGTGGGAATGGGTGTCTCCTTTTCCTGGGAGAAGTTAGAGCAGATGCCATTATTTTCTTTCCACTTCTAATCCTGCATGTCTCTCTCTCTGGATGAAGGCTTCATGCCACGGTAACCCCAAATTGCTGGGCAGTCTGCAGGTGTTAAGTGAAGCAGTTTCTGCCTCAAGGAGCTGAGCACACAACCCGAAATGGGACATAAATGAACTCCAGTGATGCACTGCATGCCCCAGGACGAGTCAGTGGCTGGTGGTAGCGCTGGTGCTGAACGTTCTGCAGGGACAGCAAACTCCTCCTCCCACCCTCCTCGCTCCTCATGCAGGTCCTGCTCGTGAACCCCTGTGTGAACACAGTGCTGGTGCCACCTCTGGCCACCAAGATCATCTGAGAGAGAAGTCAGGACAGTCACAGGGATGCAGAGCCCAATCAGTAAAACACTAATTACGTTCCTCCAGAAAGAAGTTGCCAGTGCACAGCCATTTGCACATTTTTTTAGCTGAAGTTTCTTGCTTGGCTCGTGGCAGGGGCAGTGATGGCCACAGATCGTCTCTCCTGCTGTAGTTCAGGACAGATTTGCTGATTGCACCACTCCTACCCATGGCAGGGACTGATGCAGCTCCTTTACAGCCAGACAGAATCCTGCTTGGAAACTCTGCAGAGGGGATCTGCTCACTTCCCAGAGGAGCTTGGCTGAAACCTTGGATCCAGAAAGACTTTCCCTTCCTGCCCTAGATCTCTGTGTTCCCCTGCGTGTTCAGCTCCTCTGGTGAATTTAAACCAGGATAATTTAGATATGATTTCCTCGTGAATTAGTCATTTTATTGTAAGTGGATGAGCAGAGTTGGGAACACTGTGCCCAGCCCAGCGGAGTGCAAAGAGCCCATTGAACTCACGGGCACAAAGCAAAGAACCCTGGGGCAAGACCAGGCTGCCTCTGCCCACCCGGGAAAGGCTTTTCCTTTACTGGGGCTGTACTTGACTCACCACGTGTGATCTCTCTGGAAATCAGTGCCCGGCGCTGCCTGGGGAGCAGGGCAGAATGTCATCACAGGTCTCACACTCACTTTATCACCTCCTGGGTAAGGGCTGGTTGAAGTAGTGCCCACCACAGGGGTGGTGCAGCCATGTCTTTTCCAAGAGGAGCTGGCTGTCCTCCTGTCAAGGCTAAAAATGGATGGTCAGTGCTCCCTAGGGCTAAATCCCCTTTGTTTGGAGGCCTTGAAGGACCTGGCTCAGCCGGAGCAGGCAGGGCTGGGTCTCTGAGATGTGTTGCAGGTGGACAGGAGCTGTCTCTGTGCGGCAGGGACCCACCCCGAGTGAGGTGGGTGTGGGCAGTGGCAGGGCAGGTTCTGACAGCTGAGTGCTGCAAACGGGGGGTCCAGCTCAGCAGCAGCTCTGCCAGCAGAGCCTGAGGGCAGGCTGGCTTCTCTGGCATCTGCTTCTGCAAATGTTCTCCGTGCTTAGGGCTGGTCAGGGTGGGATCAGCTGCCAGCCTCAGTGACACTACCTGCCCCCCGCCTCCTGCCCAGGGGCAGGAAAACATCACAGAATCATAGAACAGCTTGAGTTGGAAAGGATCTTAAAAGTCACTTTAAAACCCCTGCGATGGGCAGGGACACCTTCCACTGTCCCAGGTTGCTCAGAGCCCCATCCAACCTGGCCTTGGACACTTCCAGGGATGGGGCAGCCACAGCTTCTCTGGGCACCCTGTGCCAGGGCCTCACCACCTCACAGTGCCTCACAGTAAAGAATTTCTTCCTAAAACCTAATCTAACCTCCCTCTTTCACTTTAAACCTATTATCCCTTGCCCTATCACTACATGCCCTTTTAAAAAGTCCTGTAAAAATATGGAAAGGGTGAGCTGGAGACACAGCCACGCTTCTTTCTCAGGCACAGCCAGCTCCCCCAGCCTGTCTCTGTGTGTTTGCCTTTGCCAGGCTCACTCCCACACACCTGCTGTTACCAAGGGAAGCTGATCAGCAGGGGCAGTGGGCAGGGAGCTCTCTCACTGCCACCCCGGTCCCCAGGGCAGGAGGAAGGACTCAATGGCCAAGTGGTGAAATACCTTCTCATCCCTAATATCTCCCACTCAGGGATAAAGGATAAAGGCAGCCACTCTTGCAGTGGTCACTGCTTACCAGGTAGTGCCATTTCCTGACCCTTTCCTCATCTCTTGCAACTTTGATGTGATCTGTATTTAAAAAAGAATCCCAAATGGTTTGGGTTGGAAGGGACCTTAAAGATCATCCAGTTCCACCCCCTGCCATGGGCAGGGACACCTTCCACTATCCCAGGTTGCTGCAAGCCCTGTCCAGCCTGGCCTTGAACATTGCCAGGGATGGGGCAGCCACAGCTTCTCTGGGCACCCTGTGGCAGGGCCTCAGCACCCTCACAGGGAGGAATTTCTTCCCTGTGTCTCCCCATGCACACAGGGCACACGGACCTGCCTCTGCCTGCGGAAAAAAGAGATGGCAACTCTCAGGGAGTGATGAAGGACGAGTGTGGGAACGGGGAGGCAGCTGTAGCTCCTGGGGAGCCCTGTCAGGAGAGCAGCCTCTCTGTTCCTCATCACGGAACCATTCGGTGCAGTGGTGGCAGTGACCTCTGCGGGGGGAGCCTGGCACTTGTCACTTCTGCCCGTGTGACACGAGGTGTCACAGCCGGGCTGAGGCAGGAGCACTGGGCACGGTGCCAGAGCACAGGTGGGATGCAGTGAGGGGAATCGGGCAGAGAAGGCACACCAGAGCAGAGCGGAGAGCTGGCTGTGGGGTTCTGATGGCTCACACACCCCTCAGCAGGCACTGGAGCCTCCTTCCCACACCCGGCCACTGAAGAGAGCGGCTCTCCCTGTGCTGCGTGTTCCCAAAATGGGATGCAGCAAGAGCCCCAGCCACAGACTGCATCCCTCAACCTCTGAGGGAGAGGCCAGGCGCCAGGGCAGGGTGGCACAGGGCAGGCAAGGAGAGAGGCAGGGCACTGCCTCTGTGCTGCCAGTAAAGCCACATGTGAGGCACAGGGCAAGAAGTGACCTGGGAGCCTCCCAAGAGCCAGAGCAGCTTTGATTAATTCAGACACGGATTTCCCCTTTGCTACCTCGGTAACGCCGCTGGGTTTGCCAGCAAGCTCAACAAAAAGCAGACAAGGGTGAAAAGAGCCTCTTGCTTTATGATTTCCAACTCATTTCCAGTGCCTTCCTGAATATACCCACTGCTTATTTACGGGAAATGAAAATGCAGCAGCAGCTTTTCCGTGCTGGTGCCTGGCACATCCAAACGGAGCTGCCACACCTGACCGAGTGCTGTGAGCGTTCAGGGCTCTCTGCAGCTGCAAAGGTGGAACAGGAGGATTTTCCTCTTCTTATTTTTTCTTTTTATTGTAGGTTGTACCTGTGCTGGGTTACAAAACTGAAGGAAAACAAAGAGTGGCTGAAATTTCCTCCTGGCTGCACCGCGGAGAGGAGAGAAGGGACAAAGCTTGATTCGATATGATTGCTTTTGACAAAAATCTTGAAATCTTATTTGTCTGGCTTTAGATGGGGGGTTTTGTTTGGTCACTTTGGGGTTTTGGAGAGCTTTTTTGGCTTTTAATGAAGGTGGTGGCAAGAGAGGGAAAAGGCTTAAAATTCAATTTTATGATGTAATGACCAAAGTCCTTGTGCCTCTGTATTGAAACAAGCAGGTAGAAGCTGCTCTTCTCCCTAAAGAAACTCCCATAAGATATTTCAGGGAAGCTGAGAAGCACCAGGTGATTTATATCGCTCCTCCTAGAAGTTGCCTGACACAAAACAGTTCTGCCTTGTTTACAAACCAGAATTTCCCATTAAAGTATTCCAGAAGCACAGCACATGGAAATCTTAGAGACAGTGACTAATTACCACAGTCATTATTTGCTTGAAGATAAGAAGCTTTCGCTTTCAAACTGCTGGTTTATTTGATGAATACTGTTGGCTTTAGATACAATGATGAGTTATTATTTCAGGTAAAACTAAATGCACAGAGATAATAATATTAATTCTTCCAGGAAACAGGAAAAAAAAAACCCAGAGTAATGTTGTTTTTAATTTGCCATAGCTGGTGTGTCACATTCTGCCTTTCTTGAGCTTTGAAATATTAGAAAGCAAAGGAAACATTCCTATGTGAAATACTGCAGTGAAAAAGGGGAAAAGTCAGCAGAGACTTCCAAGACATCCAGCACTCCAAAAAACTAACCAGAATTTATATGGGATGCTGCCATCTTGACAACATGCTGATGAGAAAATACACTAACACAGCTCTTATTTAAAAGCACAAAACGCTGGTGGGTTGCAGCACAGCTGTAAAGGCAGTGAATCAAGCTGCAAGCCTGAAAACCTGCACAGATGGAACGCCAAAAATGGATGCTTTAATTGTGTTTTCACGTTGAATACTGTGTTTCATAACTGCCTCCCTCCAACAGTCACTGCAGAAAGGATTCGCAGCAACAGCTACTTGTTTATACTGTATTTTCTTCAACACCAGGCATGGAAAACTCCAAAGTGCCAGCCTGTGCTGCTCCCTGGACTTTTCACAGGGTAGAGGTTGTCTCTTTCTCACACGGAGGTCGAGGAGGTGAGGGCCACGTGCAGTGTAGTTCTCTTCCCACTACACGTGAAGCTTAAGCCAAAGGATGATATAACAGCAAGATGTAACACATGGCTAGGATCTCCTTACTTTGTGTTAGAAAGAAATTTGGGTCCATGAATAGTTGGGGATTTTTTGTTTGGTGTGGGCTTTCTTACATATATATATTTTTTATACATATATATTTATGCTTATACATATATATCTTATACATATTTATTATATATATGTGTGTGTGTATATATATGTATATATTTCTCTGTGTGTATATATATATGACTAAGTCTGACAGTCCAAAATCAGAATTTCCGTGCCAAATAAGACTATTAATTTCTCATTATCCCTAAGGGGAACATGCAGAAATATTACCTCCTGCCTGCAGGTGTAAATCTGATAAATCTCAGACAGGTGAGTAACTGTTCAAAGCTTTTCCATGGAGAGCTGGACCTTGCTGTTGACAGAAGCAGGGGAGGCTCCATGGCTGTGTTCAAGTCCTGTTTGCTTCTACCTGCATTTGCTTCGTGCTGATTCTCTGGGGTTAATGCCTCCACCCAGCTATAAAGAGCTGTTTGAATTCAAAGTTGAATTAAGCAACCAACAGCACCCAACTCCCATTTCCAATGGGCACTGACTGCAATAAACTTTCCAAAAGCTGTTCAAAGTCAAGGCTGTGAGTGCTGGTTAGGAAACGAGGGGCAGCCACCCCTCTGGATGTGCAGGTCATGCCCATGGGCACATCCATCTGTGCAAACACATCCATTATCTCTATTCATAGAAAAGGAGAGGGGGAAAATAGAATATTGAGAGACGTACTGGTGTGCAGTAGTGGATGTTAACCTGTGCAAATACATTAAAAATAAGTATTCAATTCTCTTTTCTTTCCAGCCTCTGCATCCACAACTATTGACAAATCCCGTTGTGCTTTCCCTCACCACACTCCAAGTCCTCCTGGTCTCCTTTCACTCCACGTCACCAGGACTGATGGCAGCAGGGACAACCAGTAAGAGTTAAACCCACAGGGTGTTTCCTCCTCAGATCAAAGCAAAATAGCTCATCAAAGAAAGCTGAAGCAGATTTTGGAGTGCGCTGAAATTGGCAGCAACTTTTCATTAGCCTGGAGATAAAGCAACTACATTGTATTGGGGTTTTTCTTTTTAAAGAAAGGAACATTTTTGTTCACATTTTTGTTTATTTTGTTTATAGAACAAGCTTGTTTTCAAAGTTTTGTTAGAAATGTAAGGACTGTTCCAAAGCAGAGCTCTGGGCTGCATTTGATTAGGGTTCCTTCCTGCTATGACAGATAAAAGGTCACTCTGTTCAGCTGTGTACTGCTGAAGGGGATTTTGGTGAAATCCCAGCAACGGGAGTAGGAGGGCTATGTTTTGGTTTGAAATGCTGAGGAAAAGAAACACATTTTCCCCTACCTGCATGTTTAAAAGCTCCTTGGAGCGTCAGTGCTCAGCGGAGAAGCAGGGGAGTTGCACAACTGCCACAAAAAGCTCCAGTGCAGCGTGGGGTGAACTTGATGTGGCCTACAAATATTCTTGGAATGGTTTGAGGATTTCCAGTCCTGCTGTAAAACTACACCCTTGCCGAGCCACCCCCTTTTGCCAGGCACACATACAGGCCTTGGTTCAAGTTCAGAAAATAAACACAAGCAAGTGACATCAGGTTTAACCACTAGAAATAAATAGTTCAAATACCAGGGAGAGGAGTGTTGTCTCCCTCTCTGCAGCAGTGGTATCCACTCCCTTTTAATGATCTGTGTGTGTTTTCCAGTTTGACAAGGCAGATTGGAAAACATCTAAAGGAAGGATTTAGACCTTCCAGCAAAGTTTCCTTTTTCTGATCACTTTGCACAGAGCCCTTCAAAGCACTCCACAGGCACACATGGCCTCACAACTGAAGCTCAGGAACTGCTGTGTGCAGAAAAGGAAACATGAAATGGAAGAGGCAAGGAGAACTTGCAGGAAGAAGAACAAAAAGGCCTGAGCCATCTGCCAGATATCACATCTCATGTCACTCCCACACACCGCGATCTGTCATGAGTTCAAGTGCTGGAAGAAGATTTGGGTTTCTTCCAGGACAGCAGGCAGGGTGAGGATCACAGGAGTGCCTGCAGCCAGTGGAGATCACTGTCAAGGTCTATCCTGCGCTGAGGAAAAATATCTCTCGGGAATAGGAATTGCCATGGCAGTCTCTGATCCTTTAGAAGTTTAACAACACTGACATATAGGATCTGCAGCCAACCACTGAAGGCAGTTACCTGTGTCCTCCTCAGTTTCCTCCAGTGAGAAAATGGTTTTGTTTGTGCACATGGACTCCTAACACTCAGCATCAAAGCTGCTGAAGAGAAGGTAGGGTTGGGTAAAAACCTCTGTGGTGAGCAGGAGTGTCACAGGTGACCTGCCCAGTCAGCCCTGCACACCCACAGCCTCCTGCATCCTTGGAAGTGTGTTCATGCCCCATTCCTGGAGGTGTCCAAGGCCAGGTTGGATGGGGCTTTTAGTGAAAAGTGTTCCTGCCCATGGCAGCAGCCTGGAACTGGATGATCTTTTAATTCCCTTCCAACCCAAACCATTCCATAATTCTAAGATGCCTGAATCTACCCAGGCTCAGGTCAGAGCATCAGAGCAATACTTGGGACCAACCCACACCATCCCAGAAGGCTTGGCTAAAATGTTCTGATGACAGAAAAAGGAGCTGCCTTGAGCTCACACCACCTCCTCAGGATTACCTGGTGACATGCAGAAATGATCCAACACAGGCTCCTGCTGCAGATTCAAATTTGGTCCAAAATGTTGGAGTTTGCATTGGATCTGCAAACTCCATCATGGGATCATTTCTTTTTCCCAGCTAGCAAAACATCTAGTTTAGAACCTTTTCCTCCTGTTCTGTCTGGTTCACAGTGTGAATGCAAGCCTGTTTCTGGTAGTGTTTTACAGAATCTGCACAGAAGCAGACTCTACTCTTAAACAAAAATTACACTGAGGCTGGAGCTTCTTTAATTGCTTCCCCACCTCCTTTCCCTAGAGCCCCTCTTCAATTAAATGAATACAACAAGAATTACAAAGTTTTAAAAGCCACCATCACACCACAGGTGCCTCAGACTCCAAGCCACCACTCCTACCCAATATCAAAGCACTTCAGATGGCAGCTTCTCATCCTTTCTTGAGGACCAAGAAAAATTCTCACCACCAGTGTTGTACCACTGTACTGACTGTTCCAGGTACAGCCCAGAAGGTTTTCACCCCACACTGTCCTTCAGAAGACTGAAATTACAGGGTTTTTCCTCCCAGCTTCACATCAGCATGGAATTCAGGTGAACTACCAGGAAATCTGCCTACCTGTTGTTGAGCTCTATTACTGACATCCAGCATCCTCCATGGTAGAAGGGAAAGAGAGAAGCTGTCAGCAAACCAAGCAGCTGGGCCACACATCTGCACTTGAATGCAAAAATTCTACGTGTCCAGACACTCCAGAGAGAACCACTCACAGTGCACGGGTCAATTCTGAGTACTTTTAATGGACTGTACAGATTTCCACACCTGGTTTTGTGAGGGACATTATATTCCACATGAACATGGGACCATCTGGCAGATGAACACATCTTCTGCCCCGTGATGAAGCAACAAGTGGCCCCATAAGGCTCTTACTGATAACTTCTCAAGAAGATGTAGCTCTTGGATAATTACAGTATGGAAAAGTTCTCCAAGAAAAAAGCAGGATGCACTCCAAATTTTGCTCACAGGCCTCTGGAATGATTTGCACAGACACCAGTAGGATCATATTGCAATGGAAGGAGCTTCCAATAAGACAAAGTTGACTGACACATTTTACTTTTACTTTGCAGCATACAAAATTAACTTTTGCACTTCTTCTTATAGAAATATCCCACAAGTAAGAAGTAATGGATTAGAAGCTAGGCAAAATCCCAACCATATGAACTGAAGTTAAAGGATAAAAACAGAGAAGACCCAGTCTCAGCTAAAACCTCTCATACCCAGCAAGAATTTTTTCTACACTCCCTTTCCCATACCCAGGTACACTAAGTTAGTTACATTAACTAACAGACTTTTAAAAAAAAGTTTTAAAAAAACCCCAAAAAACAACCCAAACCAAAAGTAATAAAAACTAAGTTGCATCCACTTTAATCAGTGTGTCTCCACCCGAAGAAGAAAGCCTGAACACAGTAGGCAAAAAGAAAATCCTGTTTCAAGGAAAATACCATCTCTAATATTCATGTAGCATGCATCAGAGATTCCCAGGACTGAACCACCAACACTGTATTCTGCTAGAAAGCTTAGGTGTGTTGTAAATGCATTATTTGCTGCAAACAGGATATTGTCATATCAGCCTGCCTGAAAACCTGAATAAAATTTTAAACCAGTCCTTTAGCATAATTCATTTTGTATGGAAAAACAGTCCACAGTTGGATCACTTCCTTTCCTCAAGGCAAAGGTCACAAGCTCACAGCAGTCATAGTGATGGCTCTTCAGTCTTCATCTTTTTTTTTGCCTGTCCATTGGATCCACGCTGCAGATCCTGCCTTTTCTTCTTCTGCTGCTGTAACCTCTCCTCCTTCCTCTGCAGGTACTCGTCCATGTTATCAAAGGAGGCCTTGTAGAGGTTGCTGTAGTAGCTCTCTGCACCAACAGAACCTGCAGTTGGGCAAAGCAAGAACACAGGTGTTAATTCCCTTAGAGGTCTCATCGATTACTTCTGGGACTGTAATTTTAGTGGCATTCCAATTCATTTATTGTGGTCCTATCCACTGTTATCAGCTTGCCAGTACCACAAGGGGCTTCGAGAGAGATGGACAAGGATTTTGACACAGGCATGTAGTGACAGGACAAAGGGGGATGGCCTTAAGCTGAAGGAGGGCAGATTTAGATTAAAAATTGGGAAAAAATTCTTTACTTTGAGGGTGGTGAGGCCCTGGCACAGGCTGCCCAGAGAGGCTGTGGACCCCCCATCCCTGGAAATGTTCAAGGCCAGGTTAGACAGGGCTCTGAATAACCTGGGATAGTGGAAGGTGTCCCTGCCCATGGCAGGGGGTGGAATGAGATCAGCTCTAACGTCCCTTCCAACCTAAACCACTCTGTGATTAAATATCAACATTTACACTGTGCAAGCCTGATTTGTGTTGGCAAGCAGCTGTTCAGCATTCAGCAGCCAGGCACAGTCTCCATTTTTATGCTAAAAAATTCACAGAAGCGAGCACCTGATGTTGAAGCAAAGAGAGGACACAGCTCTCCTCACACACTGGACACTTGCAGACTTCAGGGCTTCTGTTTTTGAATCATTTGAGTTGTTCCCTGGGACCCAAGCACTACAAAGGGAGTTGCCACCTAACTGTGCTTAGCTGGCTTTTCTCCCAGAGTATTAACTTAAAAGAAGGCCAAAGGTTTAGACTTCAAATAGTCATGTTCTACAGCACATAGATTCCTAAGCATCTGCTCCAATGCTTTGTTACACCTTCTGTGAATTCAGTATAATACTCCTCAGTGTCCCCAATACTACAGGTTTAGAACTAATTGCTACCCAAAATCCCCCAATCAGATTGTTTCTGTAGAGAATACAGAATGAGACTCTCTCGGTCCACATTTCTAAAAAATTGTTGGAATGGCACTTGACAAAGCCAGTTATCTCCAGCTCTCACCTTTCCTACTGACCAAAATTCACAATCTTTAAAGGACAAATGAAGAAAAATCCAGTACCTGCTAAGGTGTGGTCCTGCAGCTAAGTGTGCTACTGCACAGAAACAGATACAGCATCCCCCTGTTTCTTGGTAGACAAACAAAGCAAGTTCCCCTTTGTGGTGCTCAGCAAAGCACAAGCTTTCCCCTTCAGGGGTGCTGCACTCACACAGGCTTTATTGGCCTTTGGCCCTGGGAGAAATTGCATGTTGCCAGTTTGAATATCCATGCTGCTCTCCACTCAACCAGTCTGCACTAAATCCTTTTCTGGGATCAATTATAGCGCAATGCCAAACTGTTCAATGTGTACAAGAGGGAATGGCTTCCAACTGAGAGTGGCTTTAGATTCAATGTTAGGAAGAAATTCTCCCCTGCGAGGGTGGTGGGGCCCTGGCACAGGTTGCCCAGAGAAGCTGTGGCTGCCCCTGGATCCCTCGAAGTGTCCAAGGCCAGGCTGGATGAGGCTCTGACCAAGCTGGTCTAGTGGAAGGTGTCCCTGCCCATGGCAGGGGGTTGGGACTGGATTGTCTGTAAGGTTCCTTTCAACCCTCAAACCATTCTAGGGTTCTGTGATACTTCCAGATTGACCACTGAATCTTAAATCCTACAGAAACCTCAAACCAGCACCTCAAACAGGTGAGAAAGGTTCATAAAAGGACAATATGCAGGGATTAGGACTGGATTCAAACAATGTAATGATCACTTGTTTTGGAAGATGTAACTACCTTTGAAGCACTAATTATGCACTGGCATAAGTGCTCATCAAGTGAGCCTCCACTTAGTAATTAACAATAATGAACCCTGTCATGTGAGCCGTGCTCCCTTCCCAGCTGCAGATGAGCCGGTGACTGCGTTTCACACCCGTTTGTTCCACGGGCTAATTATGCCCAGAACCTCTCCTCCTGCCTGCTCTCTCTACTTCTCTGTGCTCATTTTCACTCAGACCTCATCCTCCTAATTATCTGCCTGGCTGTAACTCTCAAGTCTGCAACACCTCCATGCAAACATCTCCCTTCCAAAGGAGCACCTGACTTGCAAAGACTGCACCACCTTAATTACAACTTAATGACCAACTTAATGACAGCTACGTGCTAAACCATCCTATACCAGATATTAAGGAGACTTTACACCAGACTGAACATTTCTGCAGCTCTTCCATCTTTACATATGGCCACCATGAATAGAAAATAAGACTGGTGGGAACTGTAACAAGTTTTTTAAGGAAGATTCCCAGTCTCCCAGCAAAGTACAGGAGAGAAATTTCTATTAATGAAGTTTCAATACATAACTGAGATTTTAGCACATGCCACAACTCTTCTCTACCCTGCAGCCACCACTGCTTTAATTTCAGCTTCTAAGTAAAGCTGGGTGTTTTTTAAAATACAAAAAATCCTGGAAACACGGGGTGCTTCTGAGTGAGTTAAACCAGGCATCATTTTTCTGACAGAGACTGGGAGTGGGGCAGGAAGCAAGAACAAAATGAGCCAGCCCTGACACTAACCAATGTCACCTGTTGTCCCAGCCAGGGCCACACCTTCCAGCCACAGCAGGCTCCACATCATCTGCCCTGCCAAGGTGGACCCAAGCAGCCCATCTTTACAGCAGAGCTGCTCCTCCCACGGCTGTTCCATCCTGACCTTCCACTGCACCTGGGACAAAGTCTCACACCCAGGCAGGAGACAAGACAACCAACACCAGTATTTGGTAGCACAGCAGCAAGACAGACTCCAGCAGCTCTGCCAGAGGGTGTTTGGATACATCCCTGTGATAAGGTGTCTGTGGAAAAGTTGTAAGGCTGCAATTCAGCTCTAAATACCTACATCGTTCTGTGATAACACTGACCTGAACACATTTCATTATCTGCACTCACTTCCACACCACATGGAGTGATGAAACTGAGAAAACAAAGACTGAGTGACTTCAACACCCAGCTGAACTGACCTGAACACCAATCTTGTTCGTAAATCTTAGGCTTCAGCTGTAAAATCTGCATTCCCTAAACCTTTAGGCCAAATTTCTCACCTTCAAACACTGTCCAGTTGTCTTGAATACATTTTGACATCTTCTGTAATCCTTTGTCATCAGTTACAGCCTGGGAAAAGAAGGAATGCTGCATGTTATTTCAGGATTAATAGATAATTTCGTGTTTCACAGCACGCTGAAAAATGCAACAGCTCTCAGAAGAGTGTAGTGAAACAGAGCAAGTGTAAAACCTCCATGATCTCTTCCAGGCTCCTTTTTTCAAGGGCTGTTTTTGAAACCTGGCCTGAGATCTCAAGTTCTGCTAGGAAAGCTTTGCCATTTGAACAAAAAAGGAATTGATTCCCACTTACTAATCTGTGAGGAAAAGAAATATCCCAGGAAACACGTTAGGGTCAAAGAACATACTCAGAAGTTTCATTTAAAACCACTTCACAAACAGACCATAATCAGCTGGGGACTTACAAGGATAACAAATGAGCTTCCAGTTCTTTAATAGGCAATAAAAGAGAACTTGATAGCACATACCCCAAATTTGATTCCCTGTTCTCAGTGAAAATAAAGTAATTCCCTTAATGCTCCCAGAATGCCTTGTCCTGCAAAGGATCCCTCAGAGGAAGGCAGAAAGAAAGCTGTGTGGAAAGCATTCCTGAGCAAACCCAAAGGGGTTTTGTTGGTTTGTGGTTTGTTTTGGTTTTTTTTAAACCATCAAGTGTAGCCCACAGAAAGCTCAGGCAATGGTTTAAAGTAGTGAGTGCTGACAAGCACTCTGATCCTGCTGTGCCAGATGGCAGCTTTAGCTGAGAACAAACACACTGGTGTTCATAACAAGCTCTTGACACCTTTGCATTTTACAGGTGAGAAGAAGAATGAGATGTGTATCTACGGCCTTTACTCCACCTCAAGGCAGAGAGAAAGGTGCCTTTTAGCTTTCATGGAACAGCAAACTCCATTTCTGTTGTGGCCTCAAGACATCACCAAACACTCAGGATTTTCAGCATTGCAAAAGTACCTTCCACTGTCCATCACACTCTCTGTACAGAAGAAGAGGAGCTTCCTTGTCTTCCTGCAAAATCCACAGAGCTCCCGTTTCCTCAAATGCAATGTCCCAACCTTTGTGTTCCAGAGAGATTTGCTGTTTGTAAAGCAGCTGCTGGGCAGTGGCATCGAGCTGAAAGATGTAGACTGTGGGAATACTTTTGAGAGGAAAAACTTAATTACCATTATTACCAAATCCACCTACAGCCATCACTTGTACAGCAAACTACAGACACCCACTCTAATTCCAAACAGAGCCAAAGCAAAGTGGTTAGAATAAGCACTTCAAATGCAGTTTGCTTACATGATCTGAGTCAGAAGCTGTAAATACCCAACGTGTCAAATGGCTTTTCAAGTGTTATGTGAAAGAAAAAGCAGTCAGTGCTGCCTTCTCTTTAAAACAAAGGGTAGTAAAGGGAATTTCATAAGGATTACTAAGGACTTTTATGAGGAGTGTTGCATTGTGGCACACTGGCCTACAGGGCTGCACTTGGAGGAATACACAGCTGAGCACCAGCCAAAATAAAACATCCCCCAGCTCTTGTACCTCCCAGCCTCCTGTTTCCCCCACTGAGGGAAAGGCATCACAAACTGTACAAAATTTAACTAAGCCAGGTAACCCTTGCACTGCCCTCTGCACTCAGAACAAGCACAGCAAGGACTCAGAGGCTCCCTGTGAGGCCACAGGCACTCCTGGACATCTGGAGACCCACAGTACCAAGTACTGCAGGCTCAGGGAAAGCTGCTCTTGCCTTTGCAGGAGCTGTGATGATTTTAGGCATTTTTCCATCTATTCTTACCTGTCACACAGAATGGCAACATAACCACCTTGACAGGAGTAGGTTATTCTTGACACGGTGTATTTCTATTAGGAATAGAAAAAAACCCCATCCTTGTTAGTTAAGACCACTTATGGGCAGCAAATTCACATTCCATTTCATTGTGAGCCTTTAAAATTTAGCAGATGTCTTAATTTACAGCAAGTCAAGCAACATAATTACCTTCAAACTGCAGTCAAGTTTATTTTTGTACCAGTGTTTGCTGTTTTATCAAGTTTTCCACACTTCTCCCTTCCACACTGTCCAGAGATCAAATGTAAAGGTTTGAGTGAACTAATCTAAGCAGACAAAACCAACAGATGAAGGCAAATACACCACCCTCAAACATTTTCTCCTGCAATGCTAATGGCAAAAAACAAAATTGACATAAAGCCTGCTCAGGCAGAATATCACTCCAGCAGCTCAGATATTACAAACACAAGCTATTAGCTGCTGTTCTGTTTGTTAAAAAACGAAGATGGTGATGCATAGCTAATATCCCTAATATCCCTGCTGTGCTGCCTCTGTTTCAACCTGTGTGAAGCCATCCTGCTCCACAGAAAATGTGTTCTGAACAACGAGGAAAGGCTGCCTGAGGCCATTTTCCTCATTAAAAAAACCCAACAAAACCAACACAACAACAACAACAAAAAAAACCCCACATCACACTCCTAATTTAGGAGTTACACAGTTTTATCTGGGAGAGAAGCAGCACTTTTGCTGCACAAACCATTCTACTTGAAATAGGAAACAACGGATTTGAGGTTCCTGGAGTAGGGAAGAACTTGGGAGGAACAGAGAAACTGCAAGAAGATGTCCTGGGGTGCTTTTTGAAAAGTATCTGTTATATAATGTGAAAGGCAAAACTGCAACAGCAAAAGGCTGGTTCTCAAGTGTATTTTATAGGCAGCAACAACACCAACACTGCTGATGACTAAAACCTTCCAAGTAGAGAAGCAGAGAGTTATTTCCTTTAGGGCAGGGAAAATACATCTTTTTGACACTCTGCTGGCAGAATTCTGATGTATCCTCAAGTATTCTTTTTTTTTCACTTCCACCTCTCTCCCTAACACGACACTGGTCACCAGGCAGAACCTCTGGTTCACTAAGTTAGGGTGAATTTGGGAGTAACCACAGGATTTTACCCTTGGAGCTACCAGCTGATGTATAGGCAATGTCAGGGTGCTTGTTTCACAGTTTTGCAATCCATGTAGGAAAGCAAAACAAGCTGTACAGCTTCCAAAAATTCAAGTCAGCAAGTTTAACACCAGAAGCTAACTATTTTGTCAACAGCACATGATGCAACGACTAAGAGATAAACCAACTGTGGGAAACAAAATTAATTCATGGTATAGAAAACAATTTTTTTTTCTCCAGCACATGAGAAAAATTGTGTGATACAATTTCATGGGGGGCAGCAAGAGCAGGATGCACATGCTTTTCACTCACCTCAACCACCTGTTTGGACAGAAGAGGAGCACTTAATAAAAAACATTATCAAGAGGACTGATATGATTGAGAGCTCCTGAGAACAGATGGGACCAATCTCCTGCTACTCTGCAGAAATATGAAATTATTAGTCCCTATTTAGCATTGGGACCTGGGACCCCTGTTTCATACAGACACAAAAGATGGTTCCAAACACCAGGTAGGGGGAGTGGGCTGAACCAGAAAGGTTCTCTGTAGCTGATGTGGCTAAATGCAGATTCTGCAGGATGGAGCCACTTACACCACAGCTTTGGAGTGGAACTGACAGCTCCTATTTACTGTAAGCCATGAGTGGGTTCTTCAGACACTTAAAGGAACAAGCCAAGATACATATATATATATTTTAAAAGCTGAAGCCTGTGCTATTTTTTTCTAATAACAAAGCTCTGCCTCTCTGCCTGTTGCCTGACAAACATGCCCACCTACACAGCCAAGTGCTTTGTTAGAGAGACAAAGGGTTCTGTGAACTTGAATTAGGCAGCAGCTCTCCTCAAACCCCACTGGAGGAGGAGGCTGTTTTGATTTAAACCAAGTTTTAGTCACAGCTGGAAAGAGACAGGAAAATGCATGTTCTTTCCAAGTTCTTTCTTTTCCATGTGTGGGTAAGTTAAAAAATCAGCAAAATGAATATAAGACCCACAGCAGTACCTTGGTCAAGGACAAGGCTATGAAATCAGTTAAGGAAGAACTACAAGAACATTGTGATAAACAGATGTTCACTTGATACTCTCTGAACTTAAGTCAGTGTTTATATGACACTGTTATCAGCCCGCCAACACCTTAAAATTAACTTTTGATGTCATCTGTGAGAAGAGGTGACCCTATAAAAAATTAATGTACTGGTGCATTGAGGTAGAGTTGAGCAATCCATGTTCTGGACTTTAAACAAGCTTCTGCTGTCAAGAGGATCAGATGGGGTGAAAGCTCTGAAGCAGAAAAATATTTATATAGCACTATGGAATCAGAGAATTACTCCCATTCTAGTGGGAAAATGAACTGAGGATCTGCAAGCCATCAGCTGAAACCAATGCTACACTCCTCAAAACACTCCTACATTCCCCAAACAGACACATATTCATCATCTGCCAAGCAAAATAAGCCCACATTTTTGTGCTCACATGACCCACCATTACTGATGATTCCATCCTCGTTGTGCTTCAAGCTGTGTTTCAAGCTCCAGTGCATTCACACTGGTTATCAATGGTAAAAATGAAATAGAACAATAGAAAAAAAAAAAAGAAAAAAGCATTTTTATCCCCATCTGATCCTTGGCTGCAGACACTGGGCTTGTTACAAGCTGCAAAGTGCTGACTCAAGAGACTGTGTCCTTAAATTCAGACCACAAATGTCACTCTGGGTTGTGGAAATCAATCTGGGACATACCTGGATGCACGGCATGACTAAACACTGTCACCAGACGTCACCTCTGGCATTTCTAGCACTAAGATGCCAGCAGAACACAAGTCTCCTTTTCCCTGCAGAACACCTGTGAGAGGGAGCAGTATCCAGGATTTCACAGCTTCAAGGAACAGGCCACCTGGTGGCTTCCAACACCACCACATGTGGCAGCGGATGGAAGAACTGCAAAGCACTGCAGGAATAAGGTTATTATTTAATTGCTGTGTTCTATTTATAAACCTGCAGTTTGTGGGCTCTCCCTTTCTGTCTTTGCTTACTCACACTGAGGTAAAGAAGCTAAATGGAGTCTCCTCAAATTTCTCCTGAGGCTATATCAGCATGAAGAGTATCCTATGGAAGGGATTTTATTAGGAGACAAGGCAAGTATTACTGAACTACATTCAAAAATATTCTAAGAAAGGTTTTCTTAGTTCCTACCTGCAGCAACAAGTTTTTTGACATTTGTTAGTTTATCCAATGCTACATTCAAGGTTCACTATATAGTTTAATACTATTTTTTGATAAACTTGTTTGTCATCAGTGGAATTAGGGTTCAGTAGCAGATCAAGCACTGCTAATTTACACACAAGCCCTCTTACTAATGCTAAGCCAGTCTAAGCAACAAGTAGCATTTTTAACATTAATCACAGAATCCCCCTACTTGTCCTTAGGGATCCTATAAATCTAGCAGGCAAATTATTTTAGAATAAACCCATTACTCCCTCTAAAACAAATGCTCAAATCCTGCAGTACCCAGAATATCAGTGGATACCACTTAGATGGGTTTGTCACTTAATTTTGTGCCTCCTGTTTTTCAGTTGTCAAAAACCCCAATAATAGCTTCCTCAGAGATTTCAAACACGAACATCAAGCTGAAATGATGTAGAGACCTTGTGAATGTGTGTGAGAGGTGTCTGGCTCAGGTGTGCTTTCAAGAAGACTTTCAAGTTCAGGAGCAGGTTAAATTGTCCATATGGATATTACCCTGAATTCCTGCTAACAGGAATTCTAGGCCAACCCAAGATTTCCAGTATCTAAACTGGAAAGCTGTGATGAAAGTGGCTCCCCAGCTGTGGGGAGGTCAAGCACAACACACTTCCACTACCAAAACCACAACATAAAGGAGGGAAGGCAGAAGTTTTCAATTCAATTTCTGCCTGGATATGGATTCTACAATGGCTTTGCCTCAAGAGCCATGCATGGCTTCCCAGTCACCTGACAACTGAGAGCCAGCTGTGGTCTGCAGGGAAAGAGTTTTTAGAGAGTCACATGAAAAATCACACACAGCAGGATGGGTGGTGAGCTGAACTCAAATAACCCAGCAGATGAGTAGGAGGTTTAATTCCATGCACACAGCAGGGACAAGGACAGTGCTATTTCACTGCTAATTGGTCTTATGCCACATTAAATGACAGGAAAAAAACAAAAGCAGAGATCAAGCACTACCAGAATGACTGCTCACATCAGGTGAGCATCTCAAATCACAGCAGCACCTCAAACTTGTGTGTGTGAGACTACTGATGTACAGGCTGGAAGCTCAGGAGAGCTCCTGGGGTGTTCAGTTTTCATGTAAGACTTGCACGTTTTAATTTTGGACACTATCCAGCTGCAAAAGAACCTAAAATAACAAGCCCAGCATTTTGACTCCACAGGGCAGTACTGCAGGTCACTGGTTAAAAATACTACAAAGCTTCTTTTTGCTCAGAAAAACTGCAACTTTAACACTTGAAATTCTGAGCATTTTAAAAAATGGGTGAATGTTTAGATCTTCCCAGTGTCACAGGATGTTTTCTGCCTAAGAGACTACAACACCTGTGCTTTTGGACAAAAAATTTCAAGTGAAGGCTTGTCCACTGTGCAGAACTTAAAATTTGTGAAGAATTAGAAGCAGCTTCTTTTGGTCACTGCTTGGCACATTTTAGAAATTCACACAGAACACAGGAATAGATTTCAGGGACTGTCTTCCTTTCCCAAAATCCCAGACTATTGTAACAGTTTTTAGGTCTCACATAAATTCTAAACCCACTGACAGGAGGGAAGCACTTCTACCAAAATGCAACCAACACGTTTGGCAGTGCCAAGGATCAGGAGCACAGCAAAAGCACTGGCACACATGGACATACCTGGTCTGGTTTGGTTGCCTCAGGCCCACAGATGGTACTTAGCTGACAGCAGTGCACTTCTTCTCCACTTTTATACTCCCAAAGTCTCAGAGTGGAGTCCTGGACAGATGGAAGTGGACACAAGTCTATTACTACCAGCACTCAGGCAAAGAGAGGCCACTCCTGGCCTGCAGCTAAACCCTGTTTCCCTGAAGAGCTCCCCACAGAAGCTGCTAAACAGTCACTTAGTTAAGACCTTAAATTGCAGATAAAGCATTTTAATTAACATAATTTCCCCCTGCATTCTAAATTATTCAATCATGCTAATTTTAATTCTCCTTTTGAAGTGGAAATTGGGTAGCGGGAGGAGGGCATTTCAAGCCTGTGTCCAATAGCACAGTCATGCATGTGCTCAGCATTTTAATGGCAATTCTTTCAGGCTGCCCTTCTCTGCCCCCTGCTCTTGTTATCACCCAAATTCTCATTTAGCAACCTCCTGAAGAGAGGCTAAACACCTCTCTGCAAAAACAAAGCCATCCAAGAGCATTTGCTAAAGAGAAATACAGCCATGTGCAGCACTAGCACTAGAGCTGCTTCAGTAATTAGAGGGACAAGAGCCTTAGGGAAGCAAGAGCAGCAGCTGAAACCAAATGCCAGGAGTTACTGTGATCTTCACATCTTCACAGGAAACATTATTTGTTTCCTGTGCAGTTCTGGTAGTCTGGGGAACAAAGAATATTGTTTCCCTCCTTTCAGGCCAGCTCCATCTCTGTACAGGTGTGGCACGGCAGCAGGATGCCATCAGTTCAGGAAAAGGGCTGGGGAGGGAAGGGAGGGAATACTCATTTTTTCAGTTCTCATCCAAGCAGACAATGTCTGTACTCCAAAGCAAGAGTTAATGATAATTTCACCATTCCCAAAGATGGCTTTTACTATAAGCACAGTAAAAGGTTCTAATGTGATCCAGCAATAGAATGGCTGAATACTGAAAAGAAAGCAGAGAGAAAGAGGGAAGGAGGAGGAGGAGGGAGGCCACCCTTTAAACCATGAGAGATTATCCCATGTATCCCAAGGAAATTGGCCAAAATATTAGTATAAATAATAATAAAAAACACCAAACATACAAAAAACAACCCTTTTAAAAAGAAATTACATTACATACCCCAGAAGCTGACAACAGCAGGTCAGGACAGTTGGGTATTACAAGTATTTTGCTTACAAACCTAAAGGAAAAGCAGTCAAAAGTTGAATTCTCTTGCTTGACACCCTTAAATACACACAGTAAGAGAAAACAGCAATTTTAAAAAGAACCTTATAATAAACAAACAGATTTTCTACATCAAGATAATTAGGAGGAAGAAAAACATGTCACCAGTACTTAGTAAATATGCACTACACAAACTACTGACTTTCTACTTAATAAAGAACTACATTTCCCCATTTGCACTCAGGGAATTCTACTGACTTCCTCCCAGCTGACAATATTGTCATTTAGATCAGAAAATGCCAGTGGAGACAGATTTACTGAGGTAGCACGTTCCCCTTCTTCAGTTCATGATGCACATTAAAAACAGGAATCAAAAATCCTTTAAAACACAACAGTGATGGCTCAGCCTCCAGAGAGCCACATCTCTCCAGCCACAGCTGGAGATCATTTAAATCAATCTTTACAGAATTTTAATGTGGCAGTTTACCAGAGCCTACATTCAGCCAGAAGTTCTGTTTTCCATAAGTTGGTGATACTGCTTTGTCTTTGGTGAGTAATGAGGACTTGAACTTCTGGGGATCATTATTATCTCAGAGCTCACCAACCTAAAACACAGTGACCTGAGCAGAACATGACCTGAATGGGACAGTCTTGCCTTTGAAAACAGGCATAACTTTAAAGCCATAGAGTGAAAAAATAAAAGGAAGAGATTTGGTCACTGTAATACAAACTTCCAGGACAAAGTAGGCACAATAGATCCAGCAAGAATCACCATGAGCCCCACTGAGAGAAGAAAATCCAGGACCGTGAAATGAGACAATTATTGCTTTATGTAACCCTTTTTATTTTTTTCTAATTTAAATATTGAATATTTGAATATAGTTCAATTAATTTACACTGCTTTTCACTCTGCAACCACTAATGAGCACCTTGGACACTTCCAGGGATGGGGCATCCACATCCAACCTGTGCCAGGGCCTCACCACCCTCACAGTTAAGAATTTTTTCCAAATATCTAATCTAAAGCCACTCTCTGTCAGTTCGAAGCCATTCCCCCTTGTCCTGTCACTCCATGCTCTTGTAAACAGTCTCTCTCCATCCTTCTTGGAGGTTCCCTTCCTTGAATATATCTCATATTGCAGTCTCCAGCACACTGCAGTCTGGTGTCCAGGCAGGAATGCTCTATCCATCCTGGTGACACAGCCAGGTTTTTTCACATGACCACAGAACCTCCCAAGTCTGAGTTCTGCATTGAGATGACATTAATTTAATTAAATGCTCAAACCTCAAAAGACAGTTCCTTAGACTTCCCTTCCTAAGACCAAGGCAGGCTCCATCCTGAGCTAACAAATTCTGGAGCCTCTTGTGACCAGCATGTGGAGGGAGATGATTCTGCTCCTCTACTCTGCTCTGGTGAGGCCACAGAGGAGGCTGTGTCCAGCTCTGGAGTCCTGGGTACAAGAAGGACATGGGCCTGTTGGAGCAGGTCCAGAGGAGGCCACAAAAACAAGCAGAGGGCAGGAGCACCTCTGCTGAAAGGAAAGGCTGAGAGAATTGGGGGTTGTTCAGCCTGGAGAAGAGAAGGCTCTGGGGAGACCTTACTGCAGCCTTGTAGTTCCTAAAGGGGTCTTCTAAAAGAGATGGGGACAGACTTTTTTAGAAGGACCTGTTGCAACAGGACAAGGGATAATGGCTTTAAACTAAGCGTAGACTCAGACTAGATAAAAGGAAGAAATTTTTTTACAATGAGGTTGGTGAAAAACAGGCTCACCAGGTTTCCATCCCTGGAAACATTCAAGGCCAGCTGGGACAGGGCTCTGAGCAACCTGCCCTTATTGAGAACATCCCTGCTCATGGCAGGAGGGTTGGACTGGGTGACACTTAAAGGTCTCTTTCCACCCAGACCATCATTCCATGATTCTATCACAGACCAAGGTGCTGTTTAATGGGATTTGAGGAGATGATTTCACGCACTCAGAGCGGATGGAGGTGGCTGGGCAGGGAATGGCTGCACACAATGGCTCTGGCACACAAGGCACTCACTCTCTGTGTCCCATGCAGTAGGATACAATACTATAGGGAGCCTTTGTCAAGCTGACTCTGATCTTCTCATCTCTGTCTGCAGTTAGGATATACCGGTCATCGGGACTCAGGGCCTGTGGGGAAAGGGAGAGCTTTAGTGCTCAGTAGTTCAAGGCTCGAAATTCTTCTTAACTAAGAAAAAAAATCAGCAGTATCTCCTCACCCAAAAGGCAGGTACAGACAGTAAGCCACTCTTTTCCAATAACAATGGAGGCATAAATCTTTGTGACAGTAACTATCTCGCTAAGACAAGCAACACTGACTTCCAGGTCCAGTGAAAGCCAGTGACCCTAAACAGAACAGCTGGATGACACCCTGCATCTCAAAAAGAATCTTATCACATTGAAGAGCTCAGCTGAGATGGCAGGCCCACTCTGTCACCATGACTTCTGTGACTGTAACATGAAGACTTTCTCAACCCTCATAAACTTGTTTCCTTACCAAACCCTGCCAACACAAACTCAGTAAGAACAAATCTAGAGCACATTTCACTTATATAATAAAAAAACCCTAACAAACCACAAATCTGGGACAAGAGCAACAATGAAAGACCCAAGCACAAGCAGGAAGGCAGGTTTGTAAATACACAGAGGCAGACACTTACCACATCCAACAGCAGAGAGACATGACCCAGCTCAAGTTTTCCATCTGCTTGAGGTTCTGTTATTGAGTAAGAATAGACATCACCAGACTTGTCTGCAACAAAAATCTTATCCTCTGCAGCTGTGATAACCAGGGATGTGCATCTCCTGCTCACGAACCTGAAAGACAAAGGGCACAGCTTGAACAGCTCTGGATGGCAGCTTCAGCAAGTCTGTAAGTTAAACAGACCAAGAGGCTGGACAAAAAGTTCTCAGACACAACATCACTGAAATGGCAGCGATGAGAGTAACATTATGGGGCTGAAATAGCACTTTTGAGTCCAGCAAATGAGTGAATTACATAATAGCAAACACCTGGGGTGGGGAGAGGAACAGGAGACCATTAAAAGCTGCATGACTGCATTTTGCTTGGTACTTTCTCAAGTGAGCACCTCACCCAGGCAGCATGCCAGGACTCTAATGAGGGCTGGTGGACTTCCTTGCACTCTACATAATAAAAATATCAGTTAAACACATAGAAAAGACAAGGTAGGATTTGTCCTATTAGGAGTCCTTTGCAGCAACACTTTTAAACACTGTGTAGGAACTAGTCCTCCAGTTGTCACTCTTATAAAGGGAAGCCCTTCCTGGTGAGCTTTGGAACTCTCTTCTCCTCATATCCCAAGTCACAGAGCCACAGGCTCCGGGTTCCTTGTCCAGACAAAGCTCTGAAATTGAGCTCTGAGTTTCCCTCATCATCTGCCAGTATCTCATAGTTCCAGTTGCCAGTGCAGGAGGTACCAGCTTTCTTACAACTACCCAGATAAACATAAGGACCACATATGCCAGAAAACATGTCCTGTGTGTTAGCATAGGATTGTGGGCACCAAGGATCCTAGGGAATGGATATTTATATTCACCTACTCTGAAATTCAGTGGCCATCTGGAGGCAAGAGGACAATACACTGTGCTTCAGGTAGGAAGACAAAAATTCTCACACTTCTCAGTGGCTGTTCAAAGGAACACCACAACAACAGGATCACGGGCAACACAGTTCCAAAAAAGGTTACTTTGCCAACCAGGAAGTCTTGCTCCAAGTTCACTGTACCACCTGTGATCTTGAGCACAAAGATTCAAAAGTTCCCCTTTGTCTGACGTGAGCTGACTACAAAGGCCAGCACTGTTTGAGACCTTTATACAGCTTGCCACAAAACACCAACACAAGCCACACAGCTAAACTTTGGCATTGTTATCCATGTAAAGAGCCTTTTACCTGTATTCCCAGCTTCCCAATATGAGGTAATGACATTTCCAAAAAATCCAGCTGTGGTCCTAGTTAAAACTCTCAGCAGAAACTAAAACACCAATTATCCAGTGGCATGTTACAGGCAAGACACACAAGGCAGGGCAGCAGGGAAGGCAGAATGAACAGAATTTGGCATTTCTGGTTTTGTCACAGAATATCCTGAGTTGGAAGGGACCCACAAGGATCACTGAGTCCAACTCCTGGCCCTGCACAGGACACCCCAACAATCCCACCCTGCGCCTGAGAGCACTGTCCAAACAATTCTTGAGCTCTGGCAGCCTTGGGGCTGTGCCCATTCCCTGGGGAGCCTGGGCAGTGCCTGACCCCTCTCTGGGGGAAGAACCTTTCCCTGATATCCAACCTAAACCTCCCCTGGCACAGCTTCATGCCATGACCACTTCCTCACTACAACACTGTTTAACCCCAAAGGTCCATCCTGTACCCTACACACAGAGCCAAGTACAGAGACATGATTTTGTTTTGCAGCCAGGGTCTCACATTTGTCAGAGACCACCAGAAGCAGAGATGTCACATGCTGAGGTACTTTCTCAAGAAGCCCTTCATGGTCCTGGTTTTTCTACAGAGAATTGTCACGAGCAGCAGCAGAAAACTTGGAACTGGAGGACCTCTGGTGGACAGCTCCAGGCTGTTTCCTCAAGAGGAATGTACTGAAGAAAAGCAGCTGCAGCATCTCTAAAGACGCGCTTTTGTAAAAGTTCACAAACTCCCCAAAACATCTTCTCCTCCAAACCAGAGGGAACACAGAATGCACTCACTGAGCTGCTCAGCATCACTCTTACAGGCCCAACCCCAGTGTTCACCAGGAGTGCGTAAAGTTTTAGTTCTTAAAGATAAAAACCCTGGGTTTGGAACAAGAAAAGAGATTATCCTTCCTTGGCCAATGATAAAAATATCTGCACTCCCATTCTTGGTGTGGGGAAGATCACACATCAATTCCTGACAAATACTCTCAGTTCCCAAAAACATTAAATTTGTTTGAGTGAGGAAATTAGAAAAAAAAAAAAAGGAAGCTAAGCAATAACAAATATCAACATCCCAAATACTCCTCATTTTAGAACTCTAAATCCATCAGCCATAACTCCATAACAACATGCACCATCCTGCTTCCTTACCTGACACTAACACGTTCCCAGGAAGGCTTTGTGTGGAACAGAATCAGGCGTTTGCTGTCATCTGTCAAGGCAAAATAATCTCCTGATGGGGAGAAGGCAAAAGCCAGGATGTCATCACTTCCTTTATCTGTCCCTTTTCCATCCTGCCTAATAGAGAGAAGGGGAACAAAAGTTCACAGCCTGATAGCTACCAAAATCCTTGAAGAGGTTGTTCCCAAACTACCAGGAGTACGAGGAACAAAATAAAACTTTAAACATTTTTATTTCTGCTTAAAATGTTGAGCTAAAATGGATATTAATGCAAAAAAATAAGCCAAGACATAGGAAATTGATGTAAGGTTGAAGCCTGTATCAAAACCTGTTAAAAAAAAAGTTTGTGCTTGCACATCTTGATATAAATTTAGGGGAAAACAGTAAAATGTTTCCTGTTTGGCTACAAGTAAAGCAATGTCAAGTTGTTAAATTTAAACTAAGAAAAATACTTTTTTGTGTCTGTGTGTGTTTTGAACTGTCATGACTTAGAGAACAGATCTGGAGAACTTATGCAACTGCTTTGTGGGTTTTTTTGGCCTTAGGTATCTAATAAAAAATGCAGAACTTTTCCATAAATGTCTTGACTGACGAGAGAGAGAATTGTTGATTTTGCCACTCGTGTTCCTCTAAAAAAAAAGAAAAAGGTGCACAGTGGAATGAAACTTTGGATGAAATAGAAACAAAGAAATTGATCCATATATATCCATCAGGGTTAGCAAAACCAACCCTTCACCTGCTCAAGGAGTTATCCTGTGGCTTTCTTTTACTGCCTTCACTGCCACAGAAGCTCAGGAGATGCACCCTCCAGGAAAAGAGCAGATTTTCTCACCCTTTCTCTCCTAAGGGCTGCTTCTCCGCGCTGCTGCAATTGTACACGAAGAGACTCTCACCACTGCAAGGAAAAAACAAGCCTGAAATTCCTGGGACTAGAACAACCAGGAGCCTCACAACGAGGAGTGGCAACTGTTTTGTAAGATGCTCTTATTTCAAAGTTATTTGCACAACTGCCCACCATCTTGAGGAAACACCTCTGCCCAAGTGGGCTCCCCAAGTGCTACAGAGGCAGCAGAAATTCGTAATTTTGGACAGTGTGCACATGTCAAAAACGAAACCCTCCTCTGCTAGCGGAGTTATGCTGCACTTTGCATATATTTAACTTCTGTCAGACACCACATATCTGTTAGTAGCATTCACCCAGTCACAGAATCACAGGATGGGTCAGACTGAAAGGGCCCACAGTGGGTCATCTGCTCCCACCTCCCTGCTCCTGCAGGGCCATCCCAGAGCACACAGCACAGGATTGTGTCCAGACAGTTCTGGAGTACCTCCAGAGAGGGAGACTCCACACCCTCTCTGGGCCATCTGTTCCAGGGCTTGGTCACTGCTGAGGAAAGTTCTTCCTCGTGTTCAAGTGGAACTTCCTGAGCACCAGTTCCTGCCCCTTGCCTCCTGTCCCATTGCTGGGCATCACCAAGCAGAGCCTGGTCCATGCCCTGACAGTTCCCTTCAGATACTACACGGACTCTCAGACTCACTCGGGTTGGAAAGGACATCTGGAGATCATCCAGTCCAACCCCCCGGCCAGGCAGGGTCACCTGGAGCAGGTGACACAGAGACATGTCCAGGTGTGTCTGGAATGTCTCCAGAGAGGGAGACTCCATGAGCTTCCTGGGCAGCTGTTCCAGTGCTCTGCCAGCCTACATGTAAAGTTCTTCCTGATGTTGAGGTGGAACTTCTTGTGTTTTATTTTA